>VDFB02385860.1:0-168377 GCA_007258455.2 Sequoia sempervirens | reverse complement strand
GCTTTAAATCTCACCATTCATGATGTAATCCTTCATGATAACAAGTCAATATATGAACACAATCTCTTAAGCTAAATGACTTTTTTACAAGCATGAGTAGTTGCCATATACTCTGCTTCAGTAGCAAACAAAGCAACCACATCTTGTCGCTTACTCATCCAACTATTTACACCACCAAATAAAGTAAACACATAAGCACTAGTGGATCTTCTGCTATCAACATCACCTGCCTAGTTTGAATCCACATAACCATGAATATCAAGGGAAATATCATCTTTAGTCACATTACTATAATAATATAGGAATAATTTGAGGTACCACGTAAATATATGAAGAATTTTTTAACCACATCCCATTGAACTCTACTAGGGTTAGACATATATTTGGAAAGAACTCCCACTACTCGGGCAATGTTTGGCTAGTACAAACCATAACATATTTTAAACTTCCAACTGCATCTGGTAAGACACTCTGCTCATGTCTTCCATCTTTGACAGGGATGTAGGACAATCTAAAATAGATAACCTTGTTCCAATTGAAATAGGAACACATAATGGTCTACATTCCTACATATCAAACCTTTGTAAAATTGAATTGACATACTTACTTTGGCAAAGCCATAGCTTTCTGTTCACTCTATCTCTTTTAATTTCCATCCCAAGAATGTGTTTAGCTGCACCAAGATTTTTTTTTTTCAAATTTAGTAGCAACTTGAGACTTCAGTTATGAAATCATACATTTCCCTTACCAATAAATAGCATCACCAACATATAATGCAATAAATAGGAAACAATCAATATTAGTTTAATAATAAACACAATGATCTGATTTTGAATGCTCAAATTCCAAAATCAACACATATGTATCAAATTTCTTGTACCACATCCAGGATTCTATTTTAAGCCAAGCAAACATTTCTTCAATTTGCAAACCAAATTACTTTTACTTTTCACCACGTAGTGCTCTAACTGTGTCATATAAATATCCTCCTCCAAGTCACCATGAAAAAAAATAGTTTTCACATCCATTTGCTCAACCTCTAAATCATAAGCAACAACAATAAATGTCATTTTTACAACAGGAGCAAATATCTCATCATATTCAACATGCTTAACTTGACAGTAACCTTTTGCAACCAACGTTTCTTTGTATTTCTCAATACTTCTGTATGAACCAATTTTTTTTTTGAACACCCATTTGCAACCAACAGGTTTTCATCCTTTAGGCAATGGTACAAGATCCCATGTATCATTCTTTTTCAAAGCTATCATTTCTTCATCCATAACAATCTTTCAGGATTCTACATGATTCATACCTAATGACCCTTCTATTGATCTGGGTTCATCCATGTCAGTATTCAAAGAAAAAAATACATCTCCAATCATCAAGTGAATACCTTTTAGGTGGTTTTCTATGCCTTGTAGACCTACGAATAAGCTGAGTTGGAGGTTCTTACTCCTCTTCTAAAGATTCAGAGCTAGATGAACTCTCCTCAACTTCTTGTCTATCCATGGGCCTTGATTCAACTTTCTCAAGTGTACTGGGAAATTGAATCACATCTTATTATTTACTTTGTTATGGCTACAATGTAATAGAAGGCTTAGTTTTTCTAAAAATAACACTTCTACTATGTATTACCTTATGTACATGATTCTGAAGCTTGTATCCTTTCACACCATAACATTATCTGATGAAGATACATTTCATAGCCTTGTTCTCCAAGATTTTTCGCTTCTCCTTTGGCACATGTGCATACGCCTCACAACAAAAAACTCTAAGATGTCTTAATGAAGGTGTGGACAATGATTTTGGATTGCCCACACTGCTTTAGCTTCTAGGGTCTTTGACCTAAAAGGAGAAAGGGATGGGGTCCAAAATGCAAATGTCTACATTCAAGATTAATTTAAATACACCTAAAAATGCAAGTAAATGATGAAATGAAACAAAAATGGAGAGGAGCACCTGGAATATGAAATATGATGTGGAGAGATTCTAGAATCCTAAAAAATTGACTGAAAATGTTGACTGGGACACTTACGCCAGGCTAGGCGACTTAGTCCCAGCTTTGAGAAAAACTGCTTAGAAACCTATTTAGCCAAATGGGTATTCAAATCTACAAAAAACGTTCAAAAAAAAGGTTCGGTGGGACTAAGTCGTCATTGTTGGTGACTTAGTTGACTTCTGAATTTTTGAAAATTCGAAAGTGGAAACAAAAGCCCTCAGTTTGCACTTTGGTTTCCTACAAGCGTTCGCTTCTGAAACTTTGATTTTCGGGCCTGAATGTGACTTTTTGTTGATATTTTGGATTTGAAAGAAAGGAGAGGTCTTCAAAAAGTCTTCAACCTAGTCATCAATGATCTTCAGACCCTCAAAGTGCCTAAATTTGCAAACACACAAGAAGAGAAGGAGAAATGGTGAATGTTAGGGCATGGGGGTTTGCCTTGGCCAAACCCCTTTTTAGGTAATTAAACCAAATGAAGAAATAATTTAATGAAGCATGCAACAATGGAGTTAATAACTTTCCATGATGTTTGATCTTGAATTTCTGCAACAAAACATGAAGAACCTGCCCTTGAATGTCTTAGGAAGCTATTTTGATGACTTACAATGATAAAACTCTAGCTTCCTTAACTTGAGAACATGATGAATGATGGATGAATGATGATGAGTTATGAATTAGGTCAAATGAAGGGGAAAACCCTATGTTTATACACAATTATGTCCTAATTCTAAAAAAATACCTCATCACAGGCTGACCTTAGGTCTTAAGGAATACAAACCTAAAAGAAATTTAAATTTATTTTGACTTTTGAGCCAAATGGGACTAAGTCGCCACCAATGGCGACTTAGTCCACTTGGGAATTTTTAAGTGGATTTCAGGAATTGTGATAATTTAAATAATGTTTATTGGGTTCTTCTTCAATACGACACTTAAGTAAGGCATGTAAGTGTATAAAGGGGCCATTTAAAGCATAAGAAAGGTGTAAATATTGATGAAAAGCCTAGGAAAGTGTGAAAGTTTGTTACAAGACTTTACAACACTTTGAAATAGGTCTTGGTAAGGTTATTTAGGTGAATTACAATATTATGGTCTTAGAAAAGTGCAAAGATGTGTTACAACACTTTACAACACCTTTACAAGACATCAATAAATGCATTTTATTTAATTTGCAAGGGCTCAAGACCTAATGTGGATGTGTGAGACACCTCACAACACCAAATCAAGGCTTTGTTAAGTATAATTTGTCATCAATTAATCCCAAATCAAGCAAGCAAAAAGGGATACTTTTTCTGTGTCCACAGAAGGCTTCTGACCCGACCATGCCTCTATAGGTGTCTTATCAACAAGAGCTAATTATGTAGGAGACTTGTTAATCAAGTAACAAGGAGTGGCAACAATTTCAGTCCAAAACCTTTGTTCCAGATCAGTACCACTCAATATACTCCTATCCTTCTCCATCAGTGTCTTGTTCATTATTTCTACAACTCCATTCTATTGTGGATAATATGGAGTTGTCTTTTGCCTATGAATACCACAATCTTTACAAAATCTATAAAAATCATTAGATAAAAATTCATTGCGATTATCAATCTTCAAACATTTTATTTTCTTTCCAATATGCAACTCAACCATTGCTTTAAATTCTTTAAATCGACTGAAAACTTCAAATTTACTTTTTTATAAAATATACCCATGTCCTACTATAATCATCAATAAATGAAACATAATATGTGGATTTACCAATTAAAGGGACATCGATAGGACCAAACACATCATAATGAATAAAATCCAATACACCATAGGATTTATGAGAACTCAAGTAAAATTGAACACTTTTTATTTTCTATAAATGCAATGCTCACATAAATCAAATTCAAGATTACAATCAAACAAACCTTCAACGAGGTTTTTATTTTTAAGTTCCTTAGACCCTTTTTTGAAATGAACAAGACAATTGAGAGGGGGTGAATAAGTTGTAGCAAATTAAACCTTTAAAACCCTCAACAATAAACATATCCACAAGCATTGATTACACCCTTATTCTGTTTGAATGATTAAACATGTAATGAAAATAATAGAAATTGAAATCACAACACCATACACATGAAAACACCAGATTTACGTGGAAAACCCAATGAGGGAAAAACCATAGTGAGGATTAGCTCACAATATAAGTAATAGAAAAACAAGTACAAAGGGACTCACTGCCAGAATATGACACACTATCCAAAAAGGCTCATAGCCAGGGCTCACTGCCACAAAAAGAAAAAAAGAAGATAAAAGAAGAATGTTACACAGAGAAAACACTTATCAATGCAACAAGAATTCCACCACAATTTCTCGCACACATTTTCACTGACATGAAATATTTTAGATGCCTTCAACTCACTGCCTTTAGGAACCCTAACATGAAATTCACATTGATTTTCTCAATTTTGCATCACACACATCACTTGCAACAATATCACTCTATCTTTCTTACTCTTAGTATTTCTCTTTGCATCAACACCATACATATTTATCAACCTCTACTTGAAAAAATTTCTCCAATATCGACCACTAGATGTTATACATTCAAATTTGAAATAGTTTGTTACCTAAACATTCCCGCGGTGGAAAGGAACAAAAGGCGACCTACATAAATCCTTAATTAGAACCCAAATAGATCCAAACACACCTCAACATGCTTCCACAAGCCTCACATGTAGTGTTAAACACAAGGTCGACCAATACCCATGCAAAACACCATAGACATTAAGTACACGCTTCCTTAGATCAAGTCAAAAATTCTAGACAACATAATTCACTTGAAATCAATCCAGAACAATCCTCGAACTACATAAGATTCATCAAACACTTCATTCAAGCTCGCATTGATCAACAAATACTTCAACTTAGGACAACTGGTAACCCTCAATTGCAAAATGATAAATGAAAACTCTCACTGTACTGCATCAAAACAAGTAAAAACTTGAACACAAAAAGATAAACATTATAAGAAACTTCCCAAATATGCACAACCTAAAACCAAATAGCAGAGAAATTTAGAGCAAATACATTTCTCCCAAACCACAAAAAACATCACTAAACAATTGGTTCACACATTGGTGAAAATATCTTGCACTATATAACAATCCAAAAATCCAAAATTTGAATATAGAAACCTCTAACAACATTAAATAACTTAAGAACTGCACATGCATAGTATCAACACTAGAAGAACGCAAAGCACAATATCGAAGCACATTATGAACATTTGCACAACACAATTTACTTTGTTTATTAAAATTTCTCAAAAGCATTTGGAAACCAAGTATCAAAACCATCATCTAATCTCATTACTTCATTCCAACTCATCTTCACACTCTGCAACAAAAAATAACTTCATGCAATCACAACACTTCCTCAAGGTCTCAACTATACATGCACAACCTATTTTCCTCTTTCCCACAATTTTCTTAATATCCTCAACATCTTCATCTCATAGTTGACTTCAATGATAACACCAGTTAATAGAATTCCTGTTGACATCAATGACAACACCATCATTCTTGCAACAATCCCCCCCCCTTTGTCATTGATGGCAACACAAGATGCGAAAAGCCACCAAAGACCACACAATAGCTCTAAAAATTCTCTCCTCTTTTTTCATATTAGATAGCCTACACAAGATGCTTGAACTTCTCCCCCTTACAAGAGTCTCTTTCTTTCTATCAACAACTTTCGAGCTACTTTTTCACATGATTATTTTCTTTGCTTTTGACATCAATGGAAAAAGATAAAATATTTTGCATTGTTCTCCTTCTTTGACATTGAACCAAAATTACCTACTATGAATACTCCGCCTTAGGAGTACACCCAACTAAATCAACAACACAATGACAACACATGACATTACCTACTCCCCCTGAGAGGTAGCCACCAACATTGGTCCAGAAAGGGGATAGATCCATAGATCCATTGGACTGATGCACCTTTATATGTATTTAGTTCAAGAAAGGAGGGGCAATAACCACTAAATTCTCTTGAAGATACTCAAAAATATCCTTAGGAAGAGCCCTAGTAAATATATTAGCAATCTGATCCTTTGTAGGAACATACTTAAGCTTCACTTCATTCTCCACTACCTTCTCTCTCAAAAAGTGATACCTGATAGATATATGCTTTTTCCTTGAATGCATCATTGGATTATTTTAAATGTTTATTGCAATTGTATTATCACACAAGATAGACATAGGTTCTTCATATACAACTCTGATATCCTTCAATGTTTGTCTCATCCATAATACATGTGTACAACATGATGCTGCTATAATATACTCAACTTTTGTAGTGGATAAAAAAATTGAATCTTGTTTCTTACTCAACCATGACACTACTATATATCCAAGAAAGAATGCACCACCACTTGTACTTTTCTGTCATCAACACAACCAACCCAATCTGCATCTGTATAAGCATTTAATTTGAAATTGGTATCTTTGGGATACCACAAACCATAATCTGATGTGCCTCTTAAATATCAGAATATTCTCTTCATTACTGAAACATGTGTTTCTTTAGGATCTTGAAATATAGCAACAAGACATACTGTATGCATGATATCCGATCTAGTAGTAGTTAAATATAACAGTCCACCAATCATAGATCTATACTTGATTTGAATAGCCTTAGGTGAATCATCATATTTTCTTAATTTACAACCAGTCATCATAGGATTACATACCTGTTTGGAGTCATCTATTCAAAACTTTTTCAACATCTCTTTAACATAGATTGTGAAATGAAAACCCATTTATCTATTTGATTGATTTGTAGCACAAGAAATAAATTCATACTCATAGACATTGACCTCTAAAATTCTTTCTACATTTCTTCAGAAAATTTCTTACACAGCCTCATTTCCACAAAAGATAATATCATCCACATATACAACTACTATAAGATTTTATCTTCCTCAATTTTAAAGAAGATTACTATCTACAGAGCCCTTACTGAATCCTTGTTGTATCAAGTACCTATCCAATATTTCATACCAAGCTTTGGGAGCTTGATTCAAACCATATAGATCCTTCTTCAACTTACATACCATGGCTAGTTGGTCTGGAAATTGAAAACCTTCTAGTTGTTCCCATGTAAACCACTTCTTCCAATTTTCCATTTAGAAAAACAGACTTCACATCCATTTGATAGACCTTAAAATATTTGTGTTGTAAATGCCAAAAGAATTTTGACAACTTCCATCCTATCCATAGGAGAAAAATTCTCCTCAAAATATTTGCCTTCTATTTGTGAGTAACCCTTACACACAATTCTTTCCTTTTTTCTTACTACTCCATTCTCATCCAACTTGTTCCTGAATACCCATTTAGTTCCAATTATGGTTTTGCTTGTCATTCTGGGGACCAATTCCCAAGTCTGATTCTTCTCTATTTGCATAAGTTCTTCTTCCATTGTCTTCATCCAATGTTTATCCTTACATGCTTCACTCACTAATTTAGGCTCAACTTTAGAAAGTAAACAAAAATTTACCTCAGTTTCAGCAGCTTTGCTTCTTGTCAATACACATTTCCTCTTATCTCCAATGATTTGATCTTTAGAATAATTATTTTGCACATACTTAGGGGTTTCAGGGGTCTTCTTTAGAGCTTCTTCCTCTTCATTCTACACTTCTTATTCACCAAATTTTTCTTCTACTTCTTTGCAATCAGGTTCATTCGATATATATCCATCTACTATAGTGAAATTCTGGAAGTTTTTATCAACTTTAATATTTGCACTTTCAACTATCTTTCTCAACCTTTTGTTGTAACATCTGTAAGCTTTACTTCTAATAGAATATCCAAGGAAGATACCTTCATCAGACTTTGCATCAAAATTTCTTGAGTCTTCTCTTTTGATGTAACATTTGCTTCTGAACACTTTAAAGTACTTCACAGTAGGAATCCTTACATACCATAGCTCATAAGGGATCATTTGTGCTATTAGCTTTAGCTTGAACTTTGTTAGCTATGTGAACAATAGTATGAATAGATTCTCTCCAATAGACTTGTGATAGATTTTCCTCTTTCATCATAGTCCTTGCAACTTCTTGAATAGTTTTGTTTTTCCTTTCAACAAATCCATTCTACTTTGGAGTTCTAGGTTGAGACAAATACTTCTTTATTCCACGAACTTCACAAAACATGTTAAACTCATTGGAGGTGAATTCACCACCTCTGTCATAACTCAAGAATTTTATTTTCAAATCCATTTCATTTTCAACCATAGCCTTAAATACCTTGAATTTATCTAATGCATCTGATTTCTCTCTAAGAAAAGTAATCCATGTCATTCTAGAGTAATCATCAATCAAAAACACAAAGTACCTATCACCTCGTAGACTTCTCACCCTTGTAGGACCACAAAGATCTATATGCATTTATTCCAACAATCTAGTAGTAGATTGTTCTTTTCCCTTAAATCTACTCGTTTTTTTTCTAAATTGACAACTCTCACAAACAACATTGATAGGTTTTGTGATCTTAGGTAAATCTCTCACAAAATGAACCGAACTAATTATTTCCAAATTATCAAAATTTATGTGACACATCCTTCAGTGCCATAACCAACTATCATTAATTTTTGACATAAAGCAATGGCCATCAACACCCTTGAGCTGATAGATGTTTCCATTTGTTCTCTTACCAGCAACAATCATAGTTTTGGACCCTTTCTGGATCTCACAAGCTTCATCCTTAAAAACAAGATTGTATCCTTTGCTATACATTTTTTCAACACTCAAAAGATTGTCTTAAACCCTTAACATGGTAAACATTGTCAGTATTATGATTTCTACCGAAACTGATTGAACCTATTGCACAAATCTTAGCTCTTGAATCATCTCCAAATTTAATTAATTCTCCATCATACTTTTCAAGTTTAACAAACTTACTTTTGTCTCCGGTCATATGATTTGAGTAGCCACTATCAACAATTGAGTAATTCTTGTAAGATGGGGCTAAACCATTCCTAACCTAAATAAAGTGACAACCAACACCTCTAAGATATAAATCACATATAAACAAGAGAAAACAAACAAAACATGAGTAAAATGAAAGCATCAAACCAAAATAATCCCCATGCTTACACTTGAATCACTTCCCTTGCTCTCCTATTTCTCCTTTTGCAATCTTTTCCCTCAGATTTTGAAGTAGACTTGTGCAAATACCTGCAAATTGTAAGTAGAAAGTTGGAGATAAAAATGGTTGGTAACGAAAAAATGGGAGAGGAAGGATACTTTTATAGAAAACCATTTGAATGGATGACTGAGATCGATCTTCTAGAAAGATTCCAAAATCGACAGATGAGGATTCATGAGAGGGAGGTTATGAAATGGATGGTCGAGATTGAGCTTCTAGAAATATGCCAAGATCAATGGTCCATAATTGATGCACTCAAAAGAGGTGGGCAATGAAAGCTATGATGTCAATGACTATGATGCTTGAAGACTATGACAAAAATAAAGGCCATGAAAAAGATTAATGAACAAGGCATCTTTGACCAAAAGGGAGGCATAAATAATTTATTCAAATTATTTATTCGAAAAAGGAAAATGGAGGAAATGGACAAGTGGAGGATAAATAATTTGAAGAAAATGAAAAATGAGCATTTAATTAAAATGATTATTCAAGCATTTTAATTAAATGGGAGGAAAATGGAAAAAGGGACATTAAATGATTAACTTAGATTAATTATTTAATGGGGAAAATGACAAGAGAGTTAAATAAATTTGATAATCAATTAACTATAGAAGAATTAAAAGACCCATGATGATATAAATAATTAATGATAATTATTTAACTATAGAAAAAATGTGATAAAGGAATTTAACTAAATAAATAATAATTTATTTTATTATTGAAGAAGAGGGGGAATTAGTGACACAATTAATTTATTTAATTGATCAGGATAGAATAAAGATTAGAAAGCGACTTAAATAATTAAAAAATATTTAATTAATAGAGAAATATGATAAAAAAATCAAATAGTTAAAATTATTCAATTATCGGAGGATGAGGGCCAAGAAAAATGATGCTTGCAAACTCAAGACATTTTTCAGTGTTTACATTTTGCCCCTCTTTGACATAATGTAGTTCATTGCATTGTGTTAAAGAAATTCAGTCAAGAGATGCCCCAGGATGCCCAGTGAAGATGAGATAGACCTATGTCCCCTTGGAAAAATTTTGGAAATTTTTCGAGAATATTCAAAACATTTGAAAATTGTTCTTAAAAGTCAGAAAATGCTATGGTGGTGAAAGAAATGACTTTTAGGAGCCTTAGGGTAGACAAAATGCAGGTTCAAGGCTTAGGTAAAGTGCAACCAACACAAACCTTATTAAAAACTCTAATTTTTAGGAGGTATAAATAGGAAATTGGCAAATCAAAGGCTCATTTGACACATTTGGAGTTTGGAGATTAGGAGCTCTGAGTGAAGATGGAGTGGGTTCCTCAAACTAAGCATATAAAATAATGAGTATGAACATTTAAATGGCTGGAGGATGGAGGAGATCCGGTAAGTACCTACAAACCCGCTTTGTTAAGTTTTTATTTCACGCATTTTAAGGTAATGTAAAATTTTAGCAGTCAATTGCATCATTCGAGGATAGCCACAAGTGGTATCACGTTCGACGCAATTGCCTACGATTTGGCACAAGTGCTAGAAACATGCCTAAGGTAGGATAGGTATTTGAAAATTTTCAACACAATTGCTAGGGATTGACGCATCCAAAGTTTCCTTAATCACAATTGCAACGGTACGACACAACTAACTAAGGTTATGCACAATTGATATGGATGTTGCAATCGTATTAGAAATTATGCAAGTGTAGGCATAAGTCACAAGTGATTAGGGGTTGTGCATAATCAAACTCCCATGACACAACTGATAGTTCTGCAACATAATTCATAATTATGCGATATAATTGACTGATAACAAGATTGAGTAAGAATAAGATTGACTTGCTTTTATGACATGTGCCAAATAAGTTTGAAATAAGCTATTTAACTAATGTAGTGTCTACCATGCTGAGCACAGGTTCATCTTGATTCGATCTATACATGAGTCATGACCACCAGACACTTATTAGTTGCAAGACCAGTTGACTAGTGATGAAAAGCAAAGATTATGGAACCTCGACTTGTATCATGTTCCATTTATGTCTACCATTAGGGAAAATAGGGGGATGCTAACTGCACTTGCTGAGAGGTGGCATTCAAAGACACACTCATTTCATTTTCCTATAGGAGAGGCTACAATTACACTAGAAGATGTCTACAAGATCCTACGAATGCTGATCTTAGGTGAGCAGGTTAGGTATGATTCAGGTCGAGGGTATCAGGCTTTGACCACCTATTATGTCTATGAGGATTTTTGAGACTTGGGGATTGACATCTATGAGATTAGGTGGGAGACATTGGCTAAGCGATGTGAGTGATTTGATTGTATATTGTGCACTCTGATAGTTGGGGTAGTTATTCTAGACCGCTGAGGACATGGATTTCTGGTTGGATGGGGTAAGATGCTAGTGGGGATGATGGCTAGTAACACTTTATATGCATGGGGGCCCTATTTGTTAGCGATGGTTTATTTTCAGCGTCATGATATAATGTATCGGTGAGGACAATCCATGAGCTGTGGAGTCACTCTTTTGATGGTTTGGGCTTGGGAGCACATTGCGGTGTTCTGTCGACTAGTTGGTCCCCAGTTGGGGGCCAACATACCGTATGTATATATATATATACAGAGGAGTAGTAACGTAGATACATGTCAGGGATATTGGCTATTAACATCATAGATTAGATACCTTGGCTAGTTTCGTATGGAGGCCTTGGAGAGATTGCGTTCAGTGGCTTGGGGAGGATCAACATCTATAGTGGTGGTCCAATAGGAAAAATATATTATTAGGTGAACTATACAGACACAAAATATGATTGATATATACTTGCCAGATAGGGTTCTGAGATAGTTCAGAGAGTAGTAGGGAGTTCCATGAGGTATAGTAGTGTTCGCTCGGTCATCAAGAAAGGTGACACCATGGGGCCTAGTGATTACAGTAGGTACAATTTAATAGGCCATAGATGGATTACAGGCATTTCCGTGGGCATGGAGAGGGGGTTTAGCGGATGCAGGAACTATGACAAAGTATGATGCATGGTGGCAGTGTATAGGTCTATTCCTTTGACCAATCTAGATTAGCTAACTCCAGTGGTTCAATTAGGATGCAGTCTTCAGGGTAGGAGAGGTGGAGGGAGAGGGAGAGGAGATGGAGGGAGAGAAGGGGGTGGTTAGGGTGATGATGGAGGAGATGGTGGTAGGGGTGATGATGGAAGAGATGGTGGGAGGAGGTAGTGACAAAGAATACAGAGGAGGAGTAGGTTAGTTTCTCTTATTCAGGAGGAGGGAGAGGAGGAGAGAGAGGAGGAGGCTAGAGAGGAGTGTAGGCAGGAGGAGGCCATGCAAGATGCAGGGGTAGAGGGAGAGTGGCTTGAGGCAGAGCAACTCAATGTGCTAGTAGACGTAGTTGCTATGGATGTGGAGGTGGCAGGGCATGATGATCATCCTGGGGAGGAGGCGATGGGTGAGGAGGAGTGGATCCTTCTCGAGAGATTCTTCATGGAGAGGAGGGATTCGAGGATGTACCTATTAGAGGTGGTACACGGGATAGGGATCAGGAGCTGGCGAGTCTGCAGGCTAGAGTACAAGAATTAGAGTATGAGCTTCAGGCTCTACGGGTGGAGCAGGATGGTCTACAGGTAGAGAGAGACACCCTATAGTTTGAGAGGGACACAACCATTATTAGGGCACAACAAGCAGAGCATAGGAGCCTAGAATTTATTGCCACCGATAGTGAGTCCACAGTTGGTATGGTCTGAAAGGTTGCCATGATTGGGTGTAGAGAGCAGTATTACATACAACTCGATGAGGAGGCAGTTCCACTAGAGCAACATACACCTAGCGCTTCAAAGGTTGTTAATAGTGGTTTGTCTCATAGTAGGCAATCTCATAGTAGATCTAGCTAGGGTTAGAACAACATGGGTTCTGGGGATCATGGAAGCACTGGATAGACCCACTTTGACCCATGTATTTTGACACTTGTATTTTTGTCCGTTAAGCCTATGAGCTATTTTTTGGGAGATACATTATGACATTGTACTATGACACTTTTTGAGATATATATATATATGATATGATATGATATGATATGATTTTGGCGGTGGTCGATGATATGCATTGTTATATGATTATGCTTTTTATGTTTAGGGTGATGTCATGCTATGTTATGGATACTCGTGCTATGATTATGATGTTTGTTGACGTATTCTATATGATGTGATGATTTTGATATGCTTTATGAATATGCATTTTTTTTTATGTTGTTTATGATATGTATGAATAGTGAACGTAGTATGGATGACCTAATTTGATAGATGTGATGCATTTATGATTATGGATGATTTATGAATGTTTATGATTTTTATGATGTGTATGGATGCATTTTATATGATGGTGTATGTGTATTATGATATGTATAAGTGATGAATGCAATGGGAATAACCTAATTTGAAAACTACAATTTTATATGCAAATGTATCGGTGCGATAGAATGTTTAGGTTATTAATGCAAAAAGTGATGATTGAATATGAATGGAAAATGTGATATGTGATGTGATATGCCCCATTATTATTACTATGCAAGGTTACATGAAATGTAATGGTGTAAAATGTGGTATGATATGGAATGCAATGTGTGTGATTGATTTTATGTGTATAAATAAATTAAGATTCAAATCAAAACACACCAATGCAAAATTATATTGAAAGAAACTAATTAAAAGAAAAAAAAACTCTTAAAACAACAACTCCTTCAATGACATCCCATTGTCCTCTACCTCTAGTATTTTTGCTAATTCCATCTTGCTCTCAGATCGTGTGCTAGGCTCAACAAACGGTCTTCTTAGAGAATGAGATTAAAGATGAATGCATGCTATTATAAGATAGGATTAACATGCTATGAATGTTGTTAAAAGAAATTAGAATTACGAAATGACATGAATGCTAATCTTGATAATAATAATGGTAAAATTCTAATCGCCCATTTCCAATGCGTGTGTGTCTAACCAATGCTTGGATTCGCAGGGGTATTTATAGAGTTTTCGAAAGCTTCTGATTGGCTGATGTGATTAATGACTATGAAAATTATTGGCAGATCAAACGGTCGAAGATGGATAAGACTGGAGAGAAAAATAAAAGAAAATTAGAAAGCATGATTTGTTTCCTTTTTCGTGGAAGAGATAAGATGATAAAAATCATTTTTTAGAGGATTTTGGAAAAAAATTAAGAAGATAAATAATGAATTATAAATTCAATTATTTATTTGAGTGACGTGGATATTTTTTTCTTAATTAAATAATCATTTAATTAAGATTTGAAGAATAATAAAGATTTCATAATTAAATAAAATATTTAATTATGATTTGAAAAGATATGAAGGACATTTAATTAAATAAATATATTTAATTAAATTTTTAGGAAATGTCATATAGATGAAATTAATTAAATAATATATTCAATTAATTAGAAGAAAGATTTGAATAGGAGAAAGGAAACATTTAAATTTAATTAAATAAAAAAGACTTAATTAAATTCAAAAGGTGATAATTAATTAAAATAAATAAAGGATATTTATTTAATTAATCAAGTAGACATATGAATGTGAAATAATTAAATAAAAGTGAATTTATTTAATTACAGTGGAAGAATAAAGTGAATGAACAATATAATTAAATTAATTAAATTTAATCATATGTAGAGGGCTTTTAGAGAGATTAATTAAATAATAAATATTTAATTAAATGCTAGGATTAATTAGACATGACCAATTTTATGCGTATACATTTTTCTCCTATTTGAAGTGATGTGTGAAACACATTGCTTCAAAGAAAATATTCCTGCTTTTGAAATTTGCTGTGTTTTATTTTTCCCTTGGTCAGAAAATTTTAACTGATATGCCCTTGATATGAACCTAATGTGTTTCTGATTTAGAAATGCGGCTAATATTGATGATGCCCCCTCGGGAGGTAAATCACTGATGAGAAAAATATTGAGTTGATGATGAGAGGGATGCAGTGATTTAGCTCCCGATAATTGATTAAAATATGCTCCAATTTGAAAAATAAGGTCAGAGTTTAAGAAAAAGATAAAAATAAAAATAAAAAATAAAATGCCACAAAAATCCACCTTGGTTGACCTTTAAAAGGTAAAATGAGTAAAAAGGGCAAGTCATTTTCACCTTTTGACTTTAGTGATTTTGTGCTCTGATGCTGACTTGGCGAGATGGAGATTCCATACCACTGACATAGATTCAAGCGGGCCTGCCGATACTAGAGACCAACTATGTATGGACCACCGGTGAGTCGATTCAACCCTCTTAGTGTTGAAAAGGTGTGATTTTAATTGAATTTGGCTGTGTTTTAGCATGGATTTATGTTTGAACATTCCATTTTAGTGCATAGAGTAGGAGTTTAAGTGCTTTCAAAGTTTCTTTTAGCGCATCTAGGGTGTAGAATAACACTTTGAGGAAATACGTAGTTTAGCACATACGATAGGCAGAATAGCGCATATAGGATGTTTGTAGGAAATTGGGAGTTTAGCGCATATAGGAAATAGAATAGCGCATATAGGGTTTCAACGCATCAGGTAGATAAAATAGCGCACACGCTTACAGGTTTAGCACATATAGGGAAGTAGTGCATAGAAAAAATAAATTAGCGCTTTGAGGACACATAATGGTGCATAGGGGGATTTAGCGCATTTGGGGGGAAATTTAGCGCATTTGAGGTTTCAACACATAGAAGCCGCAAATTAGCACATCTAGGAAATTTATGCAGAATGCATTGTTTGATGAAAATGATGATGTATATTGCTTCTTTGGTCAATAGATAGGAAAATTGTCTTGTCATCATGCTGATATAGATAAAAATGATAGAAAATCTGATGATGAATTGATAACTATCAAGGGACCTTTATTGTCTATGCCCCCAATTTTGGTCAATAGGGGGTTGTTGACTGCACTAGCAGAGAGGTGGCACCCGGAGCATAACACCTTTCATTTTCCAATGGGTGAGATGAGCATGACCCCTAAGGACGTATACAGGATTTTGGGGATTCCAGTGGTAGGTGCTCTTATGGTTTATGACCACAAGGAACTAGGTGGTACAGATGCACTCAGGAGGGTGTTTGGGGATGATCAGATAGTAGGGTACTGGGTGCCATGGGTGGATTTGAGGGGATATCCGACCTTACTCGCCGTTTTGGGTCCATTCATTGGAGGCTTCCTTTATCTGGATCGTTAGTCAAAGGGATTATCCGTTGGGTGGGGGAGGATCCTTGAGTTGATAGGTCAGCAGTGGAGTTATGCCTGGGGGAGCTGCATGTTAGCTCATTTATATCATGACTTGCATCAGGTAGTATACAAAAGATCGTCCAGTTTATCTTTTGGCGTTACCTTGCTCCAGATTTGGGCATGGGAGCATATTTCTATCATGAGACCACTTTGTCCTAGAGCTAGGCCACTAAGCAGGCCATATGTATATGCATATTCTAGTGCACTTGTCTAGCCCAAGCTGGGCAAGTTGGAGTACTGGCGACGAATTCTTGATGATATTGATTCAGTGATATGTAGGCCATACACAGATTTTGAGGCATGGGATACTGAGCATCTGGATATGCCATTTGTATGTATGCCCTGGTATCTAATAGGTTGGACCTTGTTCATTATAGAGAGATTTTTGGCATTACGAGTGTAAAGATAGTATGGCTATACACAAGGGATGCCTCAGGACGTTGTGCACTGTGGGTGGCGCAAGGATAATATTGGATGGGGGCCATGCATTTCATATTAGGTGGCGTATATAGAGTATATAATTTTATAGCTCGAGACATGGGTTTACAGGCTGGATATTACTGATGCAGGGATGCCAGATGAGTACTTTGCTTATTTCCACACACACCCATTCCATCGTTTTACATGTCTAGATGAGGTGGCGCCTATTTTGATGGCACATCAGCCAGGGGGTAGGAGACAAGAGGATGTGGCAGGGGGAGAGTAGGCAGTGGGTGGAGGGGATGAGGAGGATAGTGGAGATGAGGAGAGTGGAGATGGGGAGAGCTCAGATGATGGTGGTGGGGATGATGATGGATATGGTGGAGTAGATGAGCAGAGGATATTAAGGAAAATGACAGATATCTTGGGCAGTGCTCAGATCACACGGAGGCCAAGGTCTGGTACTGGATGACAAATAGTGATCAGGGTCTCCTCTACAACATAGCAGGCACATATAGATACTCTACATGCCCAGGTACAGAAGCTTTAGGGGCAACAAGTGCACTTGTAGAGCCAATTGGACCAGGCTCAAAGTTTGGCAGTGTAGTTATAGGCACAACTTGTGTAGGCACAAACACAGACACAGGCACCTCCTCCTTCCCCGGACCCACAGATGGCCTAGTTGATAGCGAAGATAAATTCCTCTAGACGGAGGGCAGTAGAGGCAAAGGGTGTTTCTCAAAGACTCATAGGCACCATTGAGAGTGCATCTTTGCGAGAGGCCATTGCAGAGGGATTCAAGATTTCCAAGGAGGTGGAGCATTATCGAATAAGATATGAGGAGTTGTGTCCTCCCAACTGCGAAGATCCTTACCCTCAGTCCCATAGTAGATCTAGGAGAATATCACAGACTACGACACATAGCAGAGGGGTCACAGGGCCTTGACAGGATCCCGACGTAGGGGTAGTGGCAGGCCACCATCTTCTAGACTAGCTCCATTAGGGGGCTCGACCAGTTAGCCTTGATATGTGATGTTTATTGATGTAGTATTATTGATGTAATTCACACATGTATATCATTTTTGGAGCATGTACATTTTTTTTGATCATATCTCATGTATCTCTCTAGAATTTTGAGTTTCATTGGACATTGGATAGTTGTATGTATTTTTGATGAGCAATAATATGCAATAGCGATGAGTTTTGATGATGTGCATTTTTGATGTGATGATGATATGGATATGCATTTAATTGTATATGTTATGAGATGGATTTGTGATGCCTTTGATAATTTAATGCCTAACTTGTGATGCAAGATGATTCATGATATGATGGATATTTGTGATGCATACTAATGATGTTATGCATGTGGATGACTTATGATGTGATTATGAAAATATGCCATGGGATATTTGATATGTTTATGAAAAATGATGTGAAAAAGTAATGAATGCATGGAATGTTTTTTTTTGGAGTTTTCAAATGCAATGAATAATGATGATGTGATGGAAAATAGATGTTGTGTTTATGAAATGTACCATGAATGTATAATATGCATATGAATTAGGAAATGATATGAAATAATATGTGATATGGGTCAAATTTTATGTGAAAAATAACATGATATATAAATGATATGAAAATGATAGATGATTAAAGATATGCTATGAATGTAATGTGACAGATGAGAAATAATGGGATGAAATGAACATGGTTAATAATAATGAAATGTATGATAAGATGATAAATGACACGTAATGGAATGTAATGAAATGAGATGAAATGGATGAAATGACAATGAAAATGAGAAGTATGATAAGTGAAATGAAATAGATTATGAAATGATGACACAAAGATAAAATATGAAAATGAAATGAGAATGAAGATGATAAATGGTATGCAACTGTGTAGAATGAAAATGAAATGGATATAAAGATGATAAGTAAGATGTTAATGATATGAAGACGGTAAATAATATGAAAATGAAAGTGATATGAAATATCTAATGGATAAATGAATGATATGAAATGATAAAGGATCTAAATGATATGCAATAAAATGATATATAAAATGAAGATGATATAAAATGAGAATGATCAACGGTATGCAATGAAATTATATGATATATAAAAAATGATAAATGACATGATAATGCATAATGATGGATAAATAAATGATAAAGGATCGAAATGATATGAGAGTGAATTATAAAATATATGATATGTATAGGACCTAGATGAAATGATGATGAAGATGAAAGATGATAATGATTTTTTTTTTCAAATGTCCACAAATAGTCCAAAGAGACATGACAACCGTTGATGTTTTTGTTTAGCCTTTCAAAACTTTGATGCAAACCCAATATGTAGATATGTACAATGATATAAATAAAATGCAACTAAACGAAACCAACCATTTGTTGAGCCCTTTGTTAGCTTTTTTGAATCATCATAGAGTGTTTAAAATGTTGGAAGTATGTACAAGTATTAGAGGGGAATTAGCAACAATGATGACCTGAGTACAACTTTCATGATTTTTGATATAGCAAGTGAACACAAGCATCAAGGTATAATTGAACCAAGATGAATTGAGCATTTCTTGCATAAACAGACAAATATTAACCACTTTCTAATGCAAATTTGAAACTGTCATCAATAATACGCTTTGAAAATCATGTCTCGCAACATATTTGCACCAGAGCAATAGTTAACCTCAAGACAATAGACAAAGAAAAATCATCCTCTTTCCTCACCATTCTAGTTCAATACATCATCGAGTGTGCTCCAAAGGGATGATATCAAAAATAAACAACCATTGTTCAAAATATAACACTGCTATTCCAAACATTATTCATATTTTAGATCATCCAGATATGTGTTATGATATGGTACATGCTAAAAACTGTGATATGGATAAATGATTGGATAGATGTTCATAGGATTTGATTGTTTATTCATTTGATTAGATTTTATGTCCTTGTCTAGCTGTTTTGGTAGAACCTGAAAGTTGGTTGCCCCCAGTATTGTCAACGTTTTCCCCCTGTATTGACACAACTTGCTAAAATGAATATGTACAATGATCAAGCCATGGTAAGACGTTATCGCTCTAGGAAAATGATGACCGTATGATGCTGATATGGCCCTAAGATGATGGTGAAAAGATACATGAAATGAAGAATGAGAAGCTAACTGCAGAACATGAACTAATAGATGGAGAGCTACAACTAGCGCCTGTTTGCCAGATTTTCACTATCTTTCTTTATTACATTTTTTTGATTTCTTTTCATTTTTTTTGTATTTTTCTTATCAATAGGCTGCTTGTTGCCAGGTTTTCACCCTATGATGATTTTTTTAAAGGAATTTTTCTAATTTTTATTGTTTTTTAGCACATTTTCTGCTATTTTTGGAGGATTTTTTTTAGGAATTCTTTTGATTTTTAAAGATTTTTTTTTAGGACTTTTTTCTGATTTTTATTATTTTTTTAGGACATTTATGGATGATGATAACCGATTTAGACATAATACTTCTTCAGGTGCATGCTATTGATGGGTTCATCAAACATGTCCCCTTCTGGCATTGACAGTTTGTAGGCTCCTGAACCGTATACTACGATGACCACATAAGGACTCAGCCAATTTGGTTCAAACTTTCCTTTCTTCTCTCTATCTTGCTGATTTTGTGGATTTTCTTTCAAAACAAGATCACCAACCTAAAAGGTATGTGGCTTGACTCTGTGGTTATAGCTACGAGACATCATCTGTTGATATGCTTTCAAATGATTAGGTGCTTGTTGTCTCTTTTCATCGAGGAGTTTCAGCTCTTGCAGTCGGGAAACTTTGTATTCATCATCTATTGTGAAACCCTTCAATGATACCCTAAGTGATGGAATATCAACCTCTAGAGGTAATATGGCTTCTTCTCCATAGACAAGAGCATACGGTGTTGCTCTTGTTGGCATTCTAATGCTAGTTTTGTAGGATCATAATGCGGGATTGAGTTGAACGTGCCAATCTTTCCCTGTATCATTCACAGTCTTCAAAATTTTCAATATAGTATTATTTGAGGCCTCTGCTTGGCCATTCCCTTGTGGACAGTAAGGTGTTGAATATCTATGTTGAATATGGAATCTCTCACAAAGTTCATCAACATCTTGATTCTTGAAAGGTCGTCCATTATCTATGATGATATAGTTAGGAATGGCATACCGAAAAAATGATATAGTTGAGTATGAATGATGAGATTTTTTTTTTCTAGTTACCTTAGTGAGAGCTACTACCTCAATCCACTTGGTAAAATACTCTATTGTTGGGATGATGAATATGTGTCGGTTCGATGATGAAGGATGAATATTGCCAACTAGATCTAACCCCCATTGAGAGAATGACCAGGTTGATGTGAATGGTTGTAGTTCCTGTGCAAGAGCATGAATGAGATTCCCATGAATCTGGAATTTAGAGCACTTCTTCATGAAAGTGAATGATTCCCTTTCCATAGTCAGCCAGTAGTAACCCATTCTAATCAATTTCTTGGATAAGGTTAGTCCACTTGAATGAGTACCACAAATTCCACCATGAACTTCTTGTAAAGCCTTGTCAGATTCATCATGTTTGAGACATCAAAGTAAAGTACCATCAAGACCACGACGATAAAGGGTGTTAGCAAGAAGAGTATAGTGAGAGGACTGGCAGATAAAGTTGCACTTTTGTTTATGGGATAAGTCAGGTGGCAAGATGTCATATTTTAGGTAGGCATAAATCTTTCCATACCAAGGTGGATTGGATCCAACTAAGTGGCAAATGATTTGGATTTCAGGTGTGTCATAAGCAGGTGTAAATGATTGTTCCACCAAAAATTCATAGCGAGCCTAATTTTCTAGGAGTTGCAACAATGATGCGATCATGGCCATGGCATCAACTGATTTTTTTATCAAGTCTTGAAATCTGTATGAACTTGATATCCATGAAGTACTTCTTGAAATCATCAACCGTCTTCTTATATGGAAGAAGTTTGTCATCTTTAGTCTAATAATCATCATTGATCTGATTAATGACTAACTGTGAGTCACCATAGACTTGTAGTGTTGTGATCCTCCATTCTAATGCGATCTTGAGTCCAATGATTAAAGCTTCATACTCAGCTATGTTGTTAGTGCAAGGAAACATTAGCCTATATGAGTGAGGAATGGAATGTCCTTGAGGGGTGACAAAGAGTATGCCTACCCCCAATCCATGTTGAGTGAAAGAACCATCAAAGTATAATGACCATGGTTGTTTGGATTCTGTAGTGAAGACATCAACATCTGAAAATTCAATGTGCATGGGATGCTCTACTTGTAGTGCTGCTTCATCTAGTTGATCAATGATAACTTGTCCTTTGATTGCTTTTTGATCAACATAATGGATGTCAAAATCACTCAGGATCATAACCCATTTTGCTAACCTTCTTGTTAATGTAGCCTTGCTGAGTAGATACTTGAGTGGATCAATATTTCCAACAAGATTAATTGTATGAGTTAACATGTGCCAAATTTCTGTAAGGCAAAGAATACTGTTATACAAGCCTTCTCGATGAAAGTGTAGTTGAGTTCATGACTTGTTAGTGTTCGAATGATGTAATAAATTGCACATTCCTTTCCTGTAGAGTCCTCCTGTGCTAATAATGCCCCCAAAGATGTCTCTATTGTGACAATATATAAAATTAGAGGTTTGTCTAGATTTGGTGGTATTAGAACTAGTGGGTTCATTAGATACTGCTTGATCTATCTAAAGGCCATTTCACACTTGTCATCCCATTTGAAAGGAACATTCTCATGCAATAGGTGTGTGAAAGGTAGAATCTTATCTTCCAATTGTGCAATGAACCTTTAGATAGATTGAATTTGTCCTTGTAATGACCTCAACTGAATGATATTCCTTGGTGGAGGCATTTCACTGATTTCTTGTACCTTGGTAGGATCTAATTCAATTCCATTTTCTGACAGTATGTATCCCAAGAGCTTTCCAGATATGACCCCAAAAACACATTTCTTGAGGTTAAGGCGAACCTTGAAATTTTTCAACCTTGCAAAATTTTGGATAATACTTCAAGATGTCCTTCTCTTGTGTATGAATTTTCCAATATATCATCTACATAATATTCCATGAATGTGTGCATCATGTCATGAATATTTTTAGTCATGGCTCTTTGATATGTAGCCCCAAAGTTCTTTAGAATGAAAGGCATGCCATTCCAACAATAAGTCCCCCATGGACATGTGAAAGTTGTTTTATCCTGGTCTTTAGGTGCAATCTTGATTTGGTTGTAACTAGAAAAACCATCCATTAGTGAATACATAGCATGAAAAACTATTAGATCAACTATAGTATCAATGTTTGGAAGTGGGAAGTCATCCTTAGGACATGCTTTATTAAGATCTCTGAAATCTGTGCATACTCTGATACTTCTTTCTGGCTTGGATACAAGAACAATGTTGGAGATCCATTCTGCATAGTCGATTGATCTTATAAATACCACATCAAGGAGTTTTCTGAGCTCTTCTTTAACCAATAGTGCAACATGAGGATGCATCTTTCTGAGTTTTTGTTTCATAGGTTTAACTCTTGGTTTGATGGACAAATGATGCATTACGAGATTGGGATCAAGACCTGGCATTACTGCATAAGACCAGACAAAGTTGACTTTATTTTCTCTTAGAAATTTCATGAACTCAGGTACTTTATCTATCATTGACCCAACTAACTGTAGAATCCTTGGTTTTTTTGTAGTTTGAAGATTAAACTCTTTTGTAGGCTCAATCAAGATAGGCGATCGCTCATGATAGTGCTCCAGTAGAGTGTCAAGCTTCGCATCATCTAGTGCCTTAAAAAGGTTTTCACCACCTAATATGCTCTTTATTTTATCTTTTGTTTGATCTAACACTGCCAAATTCTGGTTTTCATCATTAGATCTTTCTTTTTGATTCTTACTTTTGTAGCTAGGAGACTTGACACTCTCTTGATTAAAGACTTTATGCCAAAAATTGCTAATGGAACAATCATTCGTGTCATCTGCAGAAAGGAAGTTCACAATAGATTCATCACTTGGAAACATAGGTATATCGATAGGTTCAGATAAATCCCAATCAATGAGATCAGGATGGATTAAAAGTAACAGGTCATTGGTCTGTGTGAAATCGGCTATGGTTATGGTCATAACGGAGTTTTCTGTAGGATCCGAGGTATGATGTAGATCAATGATGGTATTGTTCCCACAATAGTCTTGTTCGTTTAAATCTGACTCAGTATCACTAGAATCATAGTTGCCTTATAGTTCAGATCCTTGCAGTTGGGACCCTGACCCTTCACCTTCGATTAAAGTTGGGGTATAATTGTGTATCACATCAACCTTTTGTCCCTCCAAAACTCATAATTGTAGGTGGTGTCCCATTCATATTCCCTAGAGTCTGTGTCAGAGTTATTATCCATGAAATTCTGAATTGCTATCAAACATGCTTCTATTGTATCAGAACCTTCTTGTAATGTGAGTACAATATCATGCAACTACTTGGGTGTTCTTTCTTTTGAGTTAGTATCATAGCCTAGTCCTGTTTTATCTTTTGCAGCAAGTCCTGGAAGGTGAATAGGCTCAACTACTCCTTTTCTCTTTCCGATAGGACCATTACCATCATAGCCCATCTTCTGCATGATTGAATACCCTTTACCATATTGGTCAGTTGGTATTTTGACATTGAGAACTATTTTGTCTTCATCTTTATAGAGCCAATTTATAACTTCTCTATCCTTAGGATCCTCTATGGGATTTTTTTTTTGATAAATCGTCAATTAAAATTTGTACTTGGCTCTATTGGTGGTTGCGTTGAGGTTGATGCTACAAATATCTGCTGTTGTGTGATAGAAGGTTGCCCACGTGATCGAGGCATTATAGGAAGATTAACAAGATAGAGAGAGTACTCCCCAACTCCATTGTCCTTGAACCGTAGTTGCTTATCAAAGCTTTTGGTTAACTGACTGATTTGTGTATCAACTTTGGAAGAAGTACTAGCAAGAGCTTCTCGATTGTTGGGAACCAAAGTGTCCTAACTAGTTTTGATGTTGGCACAAGTTTGACAGTTCAAATTATCAGCTGGTATTGTGATCTCTTGTTCATCATAAGGAAACTTAAGACATTGATGATACATGGATGGGATAGCTTACATTTTGTGGATCCGAGGATAACCCAACAAGATGTTGTATGCAAGATCATGGTCTAACACTTAACAAAAAATATTCTTGATAACAAGTCCCACTTTGATTGACAACATGATTAAACCCTTGGATGCTCTTTCATCATCATCATAGGCTTTAATAGTAATATTTATTCTGGGATCAATGCGGTCCTTAGAAAATCCTAAAGCCTGCACTAACTTCATGGTACATATATTCAAACCAACCCCTCCATCTATTAGGATGCGTCTGACATGAAACTTGTGGATCATGATTTCTAAGTATAGTGATCAATTATGAGGATGAGTCATGGAAACATCATATTTTTTGGAGAATGAGAAGCATGTGGGTGAGGAAAATTGTCCCACCATGGCTTGACATCGATCCACATCTAGATCAGTGGATACAATTGTTTCAACGAGGGCCTTTTCTAGAATCTCCTTGTGTGCTGGGGAAATTTTTAGGAGTTCTAAGATAGAAATCTGAGTAGGAATTTTTTGAAGTTGATTGACTAAGTCATATTGCTATTGAGGTGAGGGTATAGTGGATTTTGTAGAATTACCTTTTAAGAAAACTTTAGCTTGTGCCCTTGTTGTTGCATTGACTTGTCTATATTCCATTTTTTCCTTAACTTTTATAACATTGACCTGCTCATCATCAGTGTAGATATGGTTGATTATATTATTGTTGATGTGATTCAGACTTTTTCCAGAAGACTCACCCTTTTGATAGTTGGGAAAATGGTTGTGAAATGCTTGGTGGTCTTTATTTGATTTTTGGTGTCCTATTGTGATGGTGCCATTTTTGATTAAGTCTTGAATGAGATTCTTCAAGGCTTGACAATTATTCGTATGATGGCCCTTGCATTGATGATAGTCACAATAGTATGCATCATTCCATGATGGAAACTTCACACTAGGTTCAAAGATACGTTGAGGTGGAAAAGTAAGAGAATTTTTAGCCATTAACTCTTTGAATGCAAATTCTAAAGATTGACCCAGTGGAGTAAAAGTTCTTTTGTTAGAGAAGAATGAAGATCGTTGTGGATTTGTGTTCGGGGCATTGTTATTGTTTCCACGGTAACCTTGATTGTTGGAATTCCCTTGATTGGGTGTAAAAGTTTGATTCACGTTATTCCTCAGAGGAGGAGGATTGTTTCCTTGATTTGTGATTGAGTTGAATTTGTTATAGTTATTTTTGTGAGGAGCACTTGGAGTACTAAGAAGAAATGGTTTAGTCAAGACATAATTTTCATCTACAACACCATCATTTACCACATTTTTGTTGCAAGTCCAAAACCTATATTTTTCGTTGTTGTTGTGGTGATTTGAAGAGCTAGGATTGTCCTTATCAAGTTTTATTATCCCTCTCCAGATTAAGAAACCTTCAATGGTGATGGAATTTTCAATCAATTTTTGAAAAGAGAGGACAATGAAGATTAAGACGATAACTCATCTCTTGATTTAAGTTGTTTATGAAAGTGGTGATCTTTTCCTTTTTAGGAATGTGATGTGCGTATCTAGCAAAAAATATTCTCCATCTATGAAGAAATGTAATGAATGGTTCACTAGGTTTTTGTTTAGCCTTGCAGAGATCAATCATGGTTATTTAATGTTGTATGTTGTAGGAATATTGTGATATGAACTAGTTAAACAATTCCTCAAATGTCTTGACAGGCGGTGTGATTTTCGATAGCCATTCCATAGATTGGCCTCCAAGACTCCTAGGAAACAAATGCATCAAGTATGTATCCTCATGGGAAAACTCTAAAGTCATATTTTGGAAATCTCTAATATGATCGATTGGATCCAATTTCCCATTATAATGATCAAACTTTGGAACTTCACAATGTTTGGGAAATGGGATCATGTTGAGACGTCGGTCAAAAGGATAAGGACAAATGTCATCAAGAGAATTTCTTCATTGTGGTTCCCCCTTGAATTTCTTTAATTTGTCCTTGGAGTGCTTTAATTTGTTGAGATAAGGCACTAAGACCAAACAAGGGTGTTTCATCAAGACTTCTCTTTAAGTTCTCAATATCAAAATCATGAGGCAATTTAGCTCCTTTCAGCCAAATACAAGAAATATTTCTCTTTGTTGCGATCTAAAATATTTTCTAAAGCTTTGTGAAATTTGGGATCTTGCTCAGCTTCTCTAAGGTGATGTTCTTCATCTCATCCATCATCACTATCTACAGGAGTTTTGCTCATGTCTTCTGTTGAAAGGGAGATGATTTTTTTCTCTTTCACCCATGTTGTCGTTAAAAAGGGATTATGACTCACACTATAAAAGGGATTGCTACTCTCACCTTCTTCTTGAGTTTTTCAAGTATGATCTTCTTGTTGAATGTCCTCTTTCAGCTTATTGTATTGAGATTTTGTAAAAATAGGCATATGATTTCAAAATGTTCTTCTAGACTTATCACAATCTAATAAGTGCAAAAATGATGATGTCTTGATTCGATAAGATGAAAATATTATGATATGATCAAAGATGCTCCTAATTATTGATTGTGGCTTCCAATGATGAAGGATGTCAGAATCCTAGTGGGGAAGTTGAATCAACAATCATAAATTTGTTTGAAAGGTACACTTTTAAGATTTGATCCTTGTTTTTGAAGAATGATAAGTATATCAAATAGCCTAATTAAACTCATTGAAGGATTTTACTGGGATGTGTTGGATATTCAATAGAGGGTTGTGGTAGGTAATCAAATTTGATAGGTTGATTATGATTGTGTTGTTGTGATAGAGCTCTTCTCTAGAAATAGGCTTGTGAATATAAAGGTTCTATAGTGTACTCGTCAGTAAATCCCCTAGCAAAATCTTGTTACCTATGGAGAAACTCACGGTAATGGAGCAAAACGTTTCAAATTTTATACAAAAACTTCCTTCATTGCAAGGTTTTCTTGTAACCTAAATGTTTCTTAGGTTTCTTGATCCTATTGGCAACCGATTTCTTAAAAAATTTGGTTGATTTCCACTCTCTAAGCATGGGGGAAATGTCAAGATGCTTCTAGACTGAAGATGTTACAAACTCAGATCTATCAAAAGTAATTTTTTTTGAAAGTGACAGATGCGCTACAAAAATAGACATATGCGCTAGAGAAATAGTCAAATGCACTACAACGGACCTTAGATGCGCTACAACAAATTTTTTTGACAGTGATCAAAAACTATTTATAGATTATTCAACCTATGTGCTAAAACACTCAATGCGTGAAAACATACTCTAAATGCGCTGAACTAACCAGTGAATGTGCTAGAATAGACCTCATATGCACTAAGATATACCCTAGATGCGCTAAAACAGTTTTCCAAGGCAGTTTTCTGAACAATTTTGAGTAGTTTTAGCTGAAATTTTGCATGTTCATTTTGGATTATATTTTATTTGAATTAATGTGATTGAAAACACAACAAACACTCTAAAAATAGTTGTTTTTAAGCCCTATACTAAACGTCAAGTGTATGTTCAAAAAAATGTTTTCAAAAAGTGTTTTCACAGGTTTCACACATAAAAGACAATTCAAGTAGACTCACTCTTAGTGCTCAAGTAGGTCATCATAATAATCAACAACCCACATCTTAGAATTGCATTGACTCAAACAGCCTTGTCACCCCTGAAGGGGCACCCATGTTTTTGTCTTTTCTAGGTGTGTACTCAGAGTGACATAAGTGGATACCGGATCCCCTAAGCAAACGGTCCTTAGCAGTTATATGGTGAGTGTCTTGGGGGCAGATTGTTCCCTCCCCTTGCACTGTGATTATTAGGATGTTTGGAAACTGACACGGTTGGATACTAAACTAGGTTCTTAGTAAGGGTTTTTTTTTTAGTGTGGAAAATGATAAACTCCCTTAGGAGACCTCCCAACCTTTAGAACAAAGGCTTTGGGGATGGTTATCTTGAATACTACCGTCAAATTGCGGACTTTCCCCTAATTCACTTTTGATTGTAGTGGGTTGGAAAACTTGGCTTTAGTTGTTCCCATTTAGGTCATTCCTATTGGGTGAGTACTTTTTCCCACAAGAACAAGCCCTCTAAAGGATTTAAGAAAGCATGTAAAATTGCATGAATTAAAAAGGAAGTTCTGGTATTTTGATCACCCAGTTAAGGGGAGATCATATACCTATTGCCACAAACAAAGCAAACAGTGTTCTTTTTAGAGTCTAAATCACAATGATTTAATCTATGTGAAGATATTGCTTCACAACAAGCATGGGATTTATTTTAATCACAAATTCAATGTGTGGTGAGTACCCTAAGATTGCTTCTTTTTAAATTCCATGTCTATCCTAGGATAGGTTTATTTTAAATTGTTGTTTCTACCGTAGGGTTGCTTCTTTTTAACCAAAAAAAAGCTCTGTCTGTAGAAGGTGTCAAACTCAACTTTATTTAGTTACAACTTGCATGTGCTAAAAGATCATACATATGCACTACAACAAATAGTCAATGCGCTAAAACATACCTCATAAGCATTGCATAAAACCTTAAATGCACTAAAAGAAATCCTAAATGTGCTAATCTAAGAATGCAAATTTTTTTAAACAAACTTTTGATGGAGTGAGCTAAATGCATGCACCATTCTATTCCCTAGATGCACCATTCCATTCCCTAGATGTGCTAAAATAGTTCTTGGATGCTCCAAAAAACTGCAAAAGACTGAAAAAAGCCTTGGATGCACTAAAGAAACTCATGGATGTGCTAAAACAAAAATTTTTCCTAAAAGCCGAACTCCAAAATGTGAAATCCTGTCAAAAAAACTTGCAAGTATATGTCAAAAACGGGGCAAAGGCCCCACGGTGGGCGCCAGAAAATGTGTGATCGATTTTATGTGTATAAATAAATGTAGATTCAAATCAAAACACACCAATGCAACATTATATTGAAAGGAACTAATTAAAAGACAAACAAACTCTTAAAACAACTCTTTCAATGACGTCCCGTTATCCTCTATCTCTAGTATTTTTGTCGATTCCAGCTTGCTCTCAGCTCGTGTGCTAGGCTCAACAAATGGTCTTCCTAGAGAACTAAATTAAAGATGAATGCATGCTATTATAAGATAGGATTAACATGCTATGAATGCTATTAAAAGAAACTGGAATTATGAAATGACATGAATGCTAAAACTGATAATAACAATGCTAAAATGCTAATCGCCTGTTTCTAATGCGTGTGTGTGTGTAACCAATGATTGGATTCACAAGGGTATTTATAGAGTTTTCAAAAGCTTCTGATTGGATGATGCAATCAATGAATGTGAAAATTCCTAGTAGATCAAACAGTCAAAGATGAATACGACTGGAGAGAAAAATAGAAGAAAATAAAAAAGCAGGATTTGTTTCCTTTTTCATGGAAGAGATAAGATAAGATGATAAAAATCATCTTTTTAGAGGATTTTGGAAAGATTTTAAGAAGATAAATAATGAATTATAAATTCAATTATTTATTTATGAGTGACATGGAGTTTTTTTTATTAATTAAATAATCATTTAATTAAGATTTGAAGAATAATAAAAGATTTCATAATTAAATAAAATATTTAATTATGATTTGAAAAGATATGAGGGACATTTAATTAAATAAAGATATTTAATTAAATTTTTAGGAAATGTCATATAGATGAAATTAATTAAATAAAATATTCAATTAATTAGAAGAAATATTTGAATAGGAGAAAGGAAATATTTAAATTTAATTCAATAAAAGAGACTTAATTAAATTCAAAATGTAATAATTAATTAAAATAAATAAAAGGCATTTATTTAATTAATCAAGTAGACATATGAATGTGAAATAATTAAATAAAGTGAATTTATTTAATTACGGTGGAAGAATAAAGTGAATGAACAATATAATTAAATTAATTAAATTTAATCATATGTAGAGGACTTTTAGAGAGATTAATTAAATAATAAATATTTAATTAAATGCCAGGATTAATTAGGCATGACCAATTTTGTGCATATACACAATGCTATGTGATATGGGATGTAATGCTATGATGAAATGTCTAATGCAATACAATACTAATGTGATGATAAGATATGAATTCTATGTGGACGCACTTTTTGTTTTCTTATGCAAAAATATGTGATTTAGTATGATAATGATATGATGATGATGCTTTCTATGATGCTATCTAACATGATTATATATGCAAGATGTTTGTGTGTGTCACAAGACCCTGTCAAGATGTAGACGTTCAAAAGAAATTTTAGCATGGAAGAGATGGACGTTAGCATGAAAAAGGAAAGGAAGATGGAGATGGAAAGTCACATGGGAAAATGATGAGGGGACCAACTTTCATGCTTTTATATTTATCATCATCGAGCATCAAAAATGTCACAAATGGAACAAAAACACCATGGTATGACATAGACCAAGGTGTGCAAGGTGACTATTTGGGAGAGCAAATGCATAAAGACAATGTAGTTCAACCACTCTTAACAAAAACTGACTTAGACTCAAACTCTATTTTTTGAGGGTTTTTGAAGTTTTTTGTTTTTTTTTGGGATTTTGATGTTTTATGATTATTTTTTTGGATTTTGATGTTTTCTATTTTTTTTTGGATTTTGATGTTTTAAAAGGCTAATACCACGTGTTATTTCCCAAGAAGATGTGAGTCAAGGAATTGCCCCTAGTTAGGTCTAGGATCATTGTATTATGTGCAAAGGGGTAGCGACGAAAGTGAAGGATGCTAAATGTTGGTGGTTCTCAAGCCATGGAAAGGGTGATGAAGCTTTATTATGAACAAGCGACATGTGCGAATGGATGAGTGAAAACGATGAAAGACCAGATGGAGTGACAGTAGACAAAGGAGTAGAGACTGACTACACATGGCGCCTATTTGCTAGGTTTTCACCATGGTACTTATCCAAAATGCCACCGAAGTGGTTTTCACTTTTGGATGAATTATTTTTATTTACTATTTCATTTTTTTAAATATTTTTCTTGTCACCAAGATGCCTATTTTCCAGTTTTCGATCAGGGTGACCATTTTTTTGATTTTTTTTTGTTTTTGACTTCTTAAGGGGATACTCTAAGAATTAAGTATAGTATTTGCAAAGATACATGCTATTGATAGGCTCATAAAATGGTTCTCCTTTAGGAGTAGAAAGTTGATAAGCAATGGATCCATATGATGTTGTGATGGTATAAGGTCCCAACAAATTAGTTTCAAACTTTCCAGGCTTCTCTCATTTTGATTGATTCTTCAGATTTTCTTTCAGTACCAAGTCACCAATGTCAAAGCTTCTAGGTTATAATTTATTATTGAAATTTTGTTGAAGGAAATTTTGATATGATTGAAAATGTATTAAAGCAATATGTCTCTTTTCATCCAATAATTATAGCTCATGTAGATGGGATACACGATATTCTTCTTAATCAATCAAGGCTTGCATAGAGACTTGTAGGGATGGTAACTCGACCTCTATAGAAAGTATTGCTTCAGACCCAAATAGAAGGGATTATGGTGTGGCTCCTGTAGGGGTGTGAATGTTGGTTTGATAGTCCCATAGAGAAATATTAAGCTGTAGGTTCTAGTCATGACCAACATCATTGGCTGTCTTCTTTAAGATTTTTCAAGATAGTCTTATTAGATTCCTCAGCTTAGCCATTACCTTGGGTGTAATATGGAGTAGCAAAATGATTTTGGATATGAAGTTTTTCACAAATCTCACTAGACATCTTGGTTCTTGAAAGGGCAACCATTGTTGGTAACGATTGACTGTGGGATACCATAGTGATAAATGATGTAACTCAAGATGAACTTGGCTATCTGCTTTCCAGTAATGTAGGTTAGTGGGATGACTTTGATCCATTTTTTAAAGTACTTAGTGGTGAAAAGGATAAACTTATGTCCATTAGAAGAGGTGGGATGGATTTTTCCTATGTGGTCGAGTCTCCATTGAGAAAATGGCCAAGGTGAAGTAAGTGGTTGTAGTTCCTGAGCTAGTGCATGTATAAGATCTCCATGAATCTAACATTGATGATATTTCTTCATAAAGTGATAGGCATCATGTTACATTGTAGGCCAATAATATCACATTCTCATGAGATTTTTAGCTAAGGTTGGACCAAAAAAATGAGCTCCACATATACCATGATGTACCTCTTGTAAGGATGTTTGTGCTTCATATGAGTCGAGACATCGAAGGAGGGTGCTATCTACACTACGATAGTAAAGGGTATCTCTGATGATGGCATATTTTAATTCTTGTTGGATAAAGGTTTTGCATTGGTTAAGGGACAAGTCAGAAGGGATAATTTGGTCATGCAAGTAACTATACATGTCTTTGTACCAAGGGGATTCAAGAACAACAAGTTCACACACAAGTTCAATTTTGGGGACATCGAACACATGGATCAATAGTTGTTCCACCAAGAACTCATATTGTGCGGCATTGTTGGGAATGTATAAGAGAGATCCAATTGTAGGCATTGCGTCAGCTGATTTGTTTTGGATTCTGGATATCTATTCAAATGTAATGTTGTCAAAGTATAGCCTGAAACTATCTACCATGTGCTTGTAGGGCATCAATTTCTCATCTTTGGTGCCATAATTGTCATTGAATTGCTTAATTACTAACTAGGAATCACCATAGACTTGAAGATCCTTGATTTTCTATTTTATTGCCATTTGTAGTCCTATCAATAATGCTTCATATTCAACCATGTTGTTTGTGCATGAAAATACTATTCAAAGTGACTTAGGAATAGAATCTCCTTGAGGTGTGATGAACAAAATTCTAGCTCCTGAACCATGACTTAAGTAAGATCCATCAAAATATAGTTTCCATGATGTCAGTGTTTCTATTACAAAGATTGATTCATTTGGGAAATTAGATATCAAGGGATGATCTTGTTTTACTGGTGTGTCTACATGTTGGTAAGCTATCACTTATCCCTTTATTGCTTTTTGGTCTATGTATTCAATTCCATACTCCCTTAGGATCATAACCCACTTAGCTAGTCTTCTTGTCAGAGCTACTTTACTGAGAAGGTATTTAAGAGGATCAATGTTGGCAACTAGTTTTGTTTTGCGATTTAGCATGTAGTGTCTCAATTTCTGCATTGCAAATACCACTTATAGACATGCTCATTCAATACTAGGACTATCTCATATCCAACTATAGTCCAACTATAGTCCAACTAATATTGCCCCTAGTGCTGATGTAGTTGCTATCAAATATAGCATCAAATTTATTGGACTATCGATTAGAGGCATAAGAACCAATGGAGTTAATAGGTAATGCTTGATTTGATCAAATGCTTCTTGGAATTTCTCTATCCAATTGAAGGGAATTCCTTTTTGTAAAAAGTGTTGAAATGGATGGATCTTGTTTGATAGTTGAGCAATGAACATATGGATTGATTTTAGTCTTCCTTGTAATGTTGTCAATTGGATGATGTTGATTGGTGGTGGAATTTATAAGATGGATTTGACTTTGGAAAGATCAACTTCTATTCCTTTGTGAGAGACAATATATTGAGCTTTCCTGATTGGACCCTGAAAACACATTTCTTTGGATTAAGCATAAGTTGATACTTTTATAGTCATGTGAAAATATTGTCCAATACTATAAAGTGACCACTTTGTTCTAGCGACTTAGAGAGAAGATCATCAACATAGTCTTCCTTAAGTACATGCATATAATCATGAAAAATAGTTGTCATGGCTCTCTAATAGGTAGCTCGGGTATTTTTAAGTCTAAATGACATGAAATTTAAACAAAAGGTTCCCCAAGAGAAAGTGAAAGCTTTCTTTGGTTGATCTTTAGTGGAAATTCTAATCTAATTATAACTGGAGAATCTGTCCATAAGTGATAACATTTCATACCCAATCGTAAGGTCCATTATGATGTCAATGTTTGGTAAAGAAAAATCATATTTGGGACAGCCTTTGTTGAGGTATTTGAAATACGTACATACTTTGATTTGAACATTTGTTTTGGTGATAGGAACAAGGTTTGATATCCAATATGTGTAATCAATTGAGTGAGTGAATCCAACATCCAGTATTTTCTTCAGTTCCACCTTGACAAGGAGTGCAATCTGGGGGTGCATTTTCCTTAACTTTTGTTTATATGGATTAGCATTAGGTAGTAGTGGAAAGTGATGTAGAACAAGTTTAGGTTCCAACCCAGGCATATCAGCATACAACCATACAAAATTGACTTGTATTTCTAAAAAGAATGTTACAAACTCAGGCTTTTCCTTAGTGGTCAAGGATGCTGCCAACTGTATGATTATGAAATTGTCTTTTGTACCAATTTTTACTTCCTTAGTTTCCTCTATAAGTAATGGAAATCTCTCTTGGTCTATAGGGAAAAATTCCATTCCTCCATCCTCGAGTGCTTCTGAGAGGTTTTCACCTTCAAATACATCCTTTATTTTTACATTTTCACGGCCAGCAAGCACCTTTCAGTTTTCACCCAAAGACCTATTATTTTTATTTTTTCTTTTTCATTTTCACTTTTGTGACTAGAGGATAGGATGAAATCACCAAATTATGTTGCATAATTGAGTTCTATAGCAAATCCAACCTTATAATCCCCACTCGGTATTCCCTCATGAAGTCCCAAGAACTTAGCGATGGCTTTGTCATTCTCGAAAGTGTCCAAACTTGGTGGGTCTTGTTGATCCCAATCTATGAGTTGAGGGTAGACAAGGGGTAAGCCATCATTATTATTTTCAAGAGTCATTGTGTAGGAAGATAGGGTAAAGAAAAAAGCAGAGTGATTAGGTTCCCAAGAGGTTGAATCAATGGTTTCCAAAAAGTGTTTGATCCACTCTTCTCTGTTCAAAGGGACTTTTGGATGAGGACTTGGCAAGCTTGGTAGGGGATTAATTGTAAGCATTTGATCAAATTTTCTTTTAAGGGAAGGCTCTTCAAATGTCCCAAATAGTTTATCAAGGTCCACGAAAGTAGTAGAGGAGAGGGAATCCCATTCATATTCATTGGAATTAGTTTCATAGTAGTAGGATTCCTTAGATGTCTTGGTCTCATCTGAAGTATTAGCAACCACACTCGAGGGTAACTCGATACCCTGGATAGTCACCTTTACTGGTACAAACCCTAATCCATGATTCTTTAGTACTTTAGGAGGCTGTAAGGGTTCCATCATTCCTTGTTTATTTAGGCCAAGGCCACTATGTCCATCATATCCATGTCACTTCATTATTTGGAATCTTTTTGAGTACTATTAAACTGGAAATTTCCTAGTTTTAGTTTCCTCCTCTTCTTGGTACAACCATGTGAGAATATGATCATCTAAAGATTCTTTGGAAAGTTCCCTCCATTTAGTGAAGGTGGTAGGGGGATTGTGGATGATAAATTTAGGCTGTAGAAGATGCAGTTTACCATATGATTTTGGCGATTTGGGTCAAGATCTTTGGTGTGGAAGGTGTGGTGAATGAAGTTGATGATTTGAACAAGGTGGATGGGTCAATGTAGTGAGATGGAGTGGTGGATGAATTGGAGGCATCTCAATTGATGGGAACTTGACGTTCAATAGTTCCTTTTAGTTTTGAACAATCTTGAAAAGGATCAGGGTCACCTGGAATAGTGATTTTAGTTCCATTGTGTGGAAAATTGAGGCATTAATAGTAGGTGGATGGGATAGCTCCCATGACATGAATCCATGGGTGGCCAAGGAGAAGGTTGTAATGCAAGTCTAGATTCAAGACTTGAAATAATATGTTTTGTATTGTAGGACTGGAACTCTCACAGGAAGTGAAATTACACCTTCAAAAGAATGCTCAACATCATCATAAGCTTTGATCACAATTTTCTTGGTTTGGTCTATACAATTCTTAGAGTATCCCAATGCTTTCACCAATTTTAGTGAGAAAATGTTCATACCTGCTCCACTTTCTACTAGGACTCGTCTGATCTTGTGTTTATTAACACTCCTACTTCAAGGTGTAGGGGGTCATTATGATCAAATTTTGGTGCGAAAAAAGTCTTGTTCAGAGAGGGTGACATGGTGTGGCATAGCTAGGTATCCAACCATGGCCTAAAATTTGTTGACATCTAGGTTGGCGGGTATAAAGGATTCTTGCAATGATTTTTCAAGGATGGCTCTATGTTGTGGGGATATGCTGAGGAGATCCAAGATGGAAATTTATGTGGGAATTTTCCCTAGCTAATTTAGGAGATTATATTGACATTTAGGTTGGGGATTTGTAGGACCTGGAATAGTTACCTTGGTTCTGCGGGTGGCGAAAACACAATCCAATTTTAGATTGTTTATGGTGATCGTGGTAATGTGATCATCAAAGGGTCTCACATTTAGGATAATAGTGTTGTAATCATGTTTGACAAATGCATTATTGGCATTGTTGTTGTTTTCCTGAACTAGACACTTTTCCTTTATCACGGTCCTGCAAGGGGCTCTTGAATATGGCATGATCTAAATTTGTCTTAGCTTGTGAATTATCAACTGAAATGGTTCCATCTTCAATGAGGTCTTGAATGATATTATTGAGTGTCCAACATCTGACTATTTTCCATCCTTTTGTGTGATGGTATTCACAGTATTCATTGTCTTTCCACCAATCAGGTTTGATCAATGAAGGTTCATAGTTTTTGGTATTTGGTAGTGTGATGACATTGATTGCAAAATTCGTTTGAGGATTGATTCAATAGGTTCACCCAAGGGGGTGTATGTTATTTTGGTGTGAGGAGAACCTCTTCGTTGTTGATTGTTTTGGATCATGTTTAGTGTTTGGTGTTGGTATTGTATTTGAGTTTTGGTGTATTGGATGCATTTGATGAGAAATGACCTTTAAGTTGAATAGTTGGACCTTTGGTTACCAGTTTGGCATCAACAACTCCATCATTTGTGACATTTTTTTTTTGGGACCAATATTTCCTCTTGTCATTGTTTGGTTTCAGATTTTGTTTTTTTACTTTGACTAGTCCTTTGGAAATAAGACCTTTCTCAAGAATTTACTCAAAGGTTGTGCAACATTGGATTTGAATTCAACTCATCAATTCTCCGTTAAGGTTTTCCACAAACATGGTGACAATTTATCTTTCATGAATGTGACAAGGGAATTTTATAACTAAGCTTTTCCCTCTCTAGTAAAATGAGGTAAGTGATGCCCCTTCTTCTTGTTTAGTTGTGCTCAATGTTGCAAGGGTGACATCATTTTTAATGCTGAAGCCTGAAAAATGATTGATGAATTTGTCGACTAGTTCACCCCATGTTCTAATTCCTAGCGGAAGGTGTGTAAACCAATATAAGGTTGGTCCTATGAGGCTTTGTGGGAATAGTCTCATCAAATAAGTAGGGTCATATGAGACTTCCATACGTGATGTGTTGAATTCTCAGATGTGTTCTATTGGATCTCCTATCCCCTTATACTTAGGAAAAGGTGGTTTTGTGAAATGAGGGGGAAAGGGTGGCATGTATAGGCTTTGATCAAATGGAAAGGGGCACAATTCCTCCACATAATAAGTCTTTTTTTTGGTTCCCATTTGCATATTTGTAATTTGTTTTTGAAGAGTCTGCACTTATTGTATCAAAGACAAAGGTTGGTGTTGCATTGTTTTGGTTTGGTGTCATGATGTTTATATTGAGGTCATATGTCCGATTTGAGTTAGGATTTCAATGGTTTGTGATTATGACCTTGATTACCATATTGGTGTGTGTTGTTTTGATTTGGGATGAAGTTGGTATTTGGGTTTGTTCCAAAGGTCATGTTTGCATGTGGTATGGTATTTTGAGGTGTAGACACTTGATTTATGCCTTGGTTTTGAAAAAATTGTCCTTGATTTTCATTTTGAAAGGGGGATGTAGGTCCTTGGTTGATTTTTTGACAAGAAGGGGTAGGCCCTTGATTGGTATTTGAAGGTGTAGGTCCTTGATTGGAATTTTGGAATGATAGAAGGGACCCTTGATTAGTGTTTTTGAGTGAAGGAATATACCCTTGATTGTTGTTCTGGAGTGATGGAATAGACCCTTGATTGGTATTTTGAAGTGATGGAATAGACCCTTGATTGTTGTTTTGAAGTGATGGAATAACCACTTGATTGGTATTTTGATTTGGGGTCCTTCGTGAGATAATGTGAATCCTTCTTGATTTAGTTGGTGGGTTTTGACTTTATGAAGGGGCACCTTGAAATTGGAATAAGGAACCTTGATTTTTGTTTTGAAGTGTGGGAATAGGACCTTGATTTTCATTTGGGACAAAGGTGTGTGCCATTCTAATATGGAACCTTGACTTGTGTTTTGTTGGAAAAGAGGGTTTGTGAAGGTCTTACCCATGACATTTGAGGAACTTCCAAGTGTGAAACTTTGTCCTTGTGTAGTAGTATGGGTTGCCTTATTTTTGAATATTGAAATGATTGGGATGTGTGTAGTAGTGGTAGTCATGTGTGTAGTTGTCCCAAGGAGTATGCTTGTCATTTTTTTGTGATGATGAAAATAGGTTTTCAATTTCTTCCTCTACAATGGTTGATACATCAAATCCTTGAGGTAATTTGTCACTCTTTTTAGCTAGTGCATAGAAGTATCTATTAGGGTTGGCACTAACAATTTGATCAATCATGAAAGTAAAACTATTGGGTCTTGATAGGATTTTTCAATTTCTTGAGGAGTCAATTGCTTGTTGAATTCTTGTAGGTTCAAGTTTTCCCATGTTTGGTCTCTTGAATGTGTAGAATGGTTTGAATCCGTTCCAAGGGTAGTGTCATGAAAGGGTTTTGAAAATTCCATGTCTTTTCTCTTGGCTTGTGACCTTATTTTAACCATGTGAGACTTTTGCAAGTTGAGGAATAATGCAAGATGACAATGAAACTATGCTACATTTTTGGGATTTTGAATTTTTGGATTTTTGGATATGAGAATGCAAGGTGATTATGCAAGGATGATAATGACCAAAGGATGAAGCTAATGAGTGCTAAAAGATGCTAAAATATTAATTAATGGTCAAGGTTGATGATAAGGTGACTAAATGATGCTAATTGAAGATCAAAGAAATAATGTAACTAAGGTTAAGATGAAGGTAAGCTATGTTTTTTGTATTTTTGGGGTATAAAAATGCAAGGATGATTATGCTAATGGATGGAAAGATAATGATGATAAGGCTAAGGTAAAATGAGTTTTTTTTTTTGTATTTTTGGGATAAAAGTGCAAAGTGCAGTCTAGATGAGATGATGATAAAAGCTATGGTGTAATGAGGTTAAGCTAATGAAAAGCCCAATCCTAAAATTTTAAACAAAGGATGAAAATAAAGCTAATGTGAACCCAAGGTAACAATTCCAAATTTCATTGACCATAAGAGGATTATTTTGACAAAGTAGAGTCAAGGCTAGGACACAAGCTTAAGACTCAAATTTGATAGGATAACAATGAAAAGGATTGACAAAGTGAAGGATAATGGTCAATGACAAATAGAATATGAAACCAAGGATTTCCAAAAAGCTCAAAGGTCTCCCTATGATCAAAATCTGATGGTCAACATGTAGCCTAGGGGTCTAAGTTTAAATCTATGCAATGCAAAGGATGGAAGAAGGCAACCTAATCTAATGTTTTCCTAAATGTAAATGCTAGAATGAAGTGATGAAGCTTGCAAGTATTTGGTTTATTAGTCAAAGGTCATTGTGAAAACTATTTGATCAGATTTTGGACAAATATTTTGAGAGTTTTTGTTTAGCAGACAATTGTGACTTTGTTTTCAGCAAATGCGATGTGGGAAAATACTTATAGTTCAGGTTATCATATGTGGTTCTGTTTTCAACAAATGCAGTGTGGGTAGACAGTTGCAATTTTCCAGCTCTTAGTTGTAGTTCATAGTATCAGATGTGGCTCTATGTCTGATGATTGCAATTTTCTATAATGTTGTCTTGGTAATTTTGATATTTTTGAACTAGTTTTTGATGGAATTTTGACTATTCTTGATGAAATGTGATTGGAAAACACAAAAGACACTATCAAGCACTTTTTTTGGGTCTTGTTTTGATTTCAAGATAACAAGTATAAACCCTATGGTTGGAAAGGACAATATTTGTTGGGTCCCCACTTGGATTTCTCCAGTTGCACCTATTTACAGTGGATGACCTAGGAGCTTGGTAGCACTGGCTCCCTAGTGCAGGGGCACCCAATCTCCTTAAAGGCCATTTGAAGAGTCACGAGAAGGTAGGGGTCATGAAGACCTATCAATCACCTCAAAGCATCAATTATGCTATCTTGGAGCCTATAATGGCCTTTGGGATGGATGAACACATTAAGGAAGTCAAAAGTCTTGAGGGTCCTGATAAGGACCCTAGGACCAAAATGCATTGTAATTGGACCAGTAGTGTCCTAAGGGTGTAGTTAGGTATAGAATTATTTAAATATGTCAAATAAGGTTGGATATTAAAGATCCAATAGTTTTTAGATAGTATAGTTCAATAAATTACAAGTTGGAAATTCAAATTTTAAAAAATCCAACTTTGGGCGGGAAAGTAGGTTTTAGGTGTTTTAGGAATAATTATGCATTATTATCAACTAAAATTAGTTGGGATAGTTGGGGAAAGGGTTTTTAAGGTTGGAGGATTCATTTGTATGGACTGTTGGTTGAAGTTGCAAGTATTGTACGGACTGCTATGAGAAATTAACAAAAACTTTAGTTTTTTTGCATTTTCTTGTGTTCTTTTGATGAATACTTGATTGCCATTGATGAAATGTTCTGTTGGATGAGATAGGGACTTGTGTTTACATGTTTTAAAACCATTTTTATGTCTTGAAAGCATTAAAAACCAAGTTTCTTGTATAATACATTGACTGTCCACAAGAAAAGTTAGATTTTTCACTAATTTTGAGGGATTTCATGATGTTTGACCCATTTCATGGAGGAATGATGCTGTAATATATGAAATGGATACCTTCTAACATGTATCATATAGATCTAACAACCTAATGTGTAGATAGGGAAGATTTTGGGGTGTAAACCATGATTTGACAATGTAAACAACATGAAAATGGAGCCTAAGGAATAGCAGTAGAAGATCTACCTGAATAAGGGGTATGTTTTTAAGTTGAAGGTGTTTATATATGTTGAGTTATTGGTGAAAAGTCCAAGAACCAATTCTGGAAGTGTTGGGGAGGCTAGATTTCAAGAAGCCCTAGTTTTGGAGCAATTTATTGAGGGTTTTGTGATTTAGGATGTTGAGGGTATCATAGGAGCCTAAAACCTTGAAAATACTTGGTTTGGAAACATTTTAAGCTATTGTTGAAAGTCTCATGATATGATCTAAATCAGTCATTAGATTGAGAAGTCCTTTGGGAAAGTTAAAATAAAAGTCAAAAAACCATCGCTAGAGGCCTAGTTGGACTAGAAGCCTAGTCAAGGTGAAAAAAGTAGGTTTTGTCTAAGACAGAGGTTTGGGGCTTTGTCAACCTTCAAGAAAAGTGTGATTGTGTCCCTTAAGATAATTCCTATGGTTTGGGTCAATAAGAGAAGGTTTGAGGACATAAGTGAACTATTTAGGCTTTATCTCCAGAAGGGTTCTTAAAAGAAGGTTTGAAATTGCATCATTGTAATCCTTGTAATCTTTGTGTTTCTTCCAAAGTCCCATACCCTCTGCATCAAAGTGGCATCAGAGCAGAGAATAGGTCCTTTAGTGATTGTAGAATCAACAATGGAACCTAAAAATCAATTAGCAAGAGAATTAGAGGAGTTGAGGGAAACCTTGGAAAAATAAATAAGGGAAAGAAGAGAACAAGAAGTAGCAAGAAAGCAGGCTAGAGCAAGGGAAGAAAGGAAATGGATAAGGGAGAGAGAGACTATGCAAGCTAGGATAAAGAATCTTGAGAGAATTAGAAGGAGAGAAGAACAATAAGACCAAGAAGAAAATGATGAAGAAGAAGAGCATGTGCGAGTAAATCAAGAACAACCAACAAGTGAGATAGAAGACCCTGAGGAAAGGAGATTGTTGAGATTGTTGAAAGTAGTACAAGGTCATGGAGGAAAGAGTCACATAGATTTTCCTATCTATCAAGGGAAGATGGATAGTGAAGAGGAGTTAGGATGGCTTGATGCCTTAGACAACTATTTTGAGTTTGAAGAGATGGAAGAAGAGAGGAAGGTTAGGTTTTCCAAAACCAAGTTGAGAGGTACAACAATGACATGGTGGACTAGTTTTCAGAATGATAGGATGGCTAGGGGATTGGAAAAAGTTTCTACATGGGCAAGGATGAAGAGTTTGGTCAAGGAGCAATTCCTACCATCTGATTATACCATTCATGTGAAGAGGATGAGGCATAATTTAAAGCAAAAGGACTTGGATGTGATGTACTGTACTGAGCAATTTCAAAAGCTTAGTATCAGAGGAGGATATGAGGAAGAAGATGAGAAAGTAGCCAGGTATATTAATGGTTTGAGGTATAGCCTACAAGATGAGATTTGTTTGCAGATGCCAAGGACATTAGGAGAATGTTTTTAGTTGGCCATTAGAGTAGAAGAAAAGGTGAAAAGGAAGCAAGAAAGGTCAAGCAATGGTGGAAGAGGAGGTAGTTCAAGCAGAGGCAAAGGTAATAAAGAACAAGGGCAAGGAAACAATGATAAGAGCAGTAATGACAAGGGAAAAGAGGTGTTATCAGATCAAAGAGGAGGATACACTCATAGAGGAGGAGGTAGATTTGGACAAGGACAAGGTAGAGGCACATTCACAGGTAGGTGTTTCAATTGCAATGAACCAAGGAATCCTTCTTTCAAATGTCCTAAATGGGAGCAATCAGATAAGGGCAGAGATAGAAGGGAAAATTTGGTACAAGAAGAAGATAAAAAGGAGGAATCAAAGATATTGATGGCAGACCCTGTAACTGATGGTGAGTTCCTTATGGTCAAGCAAGGAGAAAGAATTCATCAAGAGCCAAAGGTAACTACCTTCAAGAAAAATTGTCTCAACCATGGTAAAATATGTAGGTTTCTCATAGACTCAGGATCACATAGTAATTTAGTTTCATCTAATATGGTAGCCAAGTTGGGAATAACAACATTTGATCATCCTAGTCCTTACAAGGCCACTTGGGTAACTCAATTACAACATGTAGAGATTTGTAAGAGGGCTTATGTGGATTTTTCAATTGGATCATATCAGGACAAGGTGCTTTGTGATGTCATTCCAATGACTTGTGGTCATTTCATCTTAGGGAGACCATGGCAGTTTGTTAGGAGGACAGTGCATGATGGATACCATAATACATATTTGGTGCATAAAGGAGCTAATAGATATAAGTTGAGGCCTTTTCCTTTGGAGCAGTCTAATGAAAGTTTTGTGATATGTTTTGAGAAAAATATGCAGGTGAAAATGCAGGGTAAGACAGGGGAAGACACTGGTTGGTTGAAAAATAGTAAGTTGCAACAGAGATATGAGGAATACAGTCCTAAAAATTAGAATCTATGGGACTTGGATAGTATCAAGGTTGGGAATATTGAATTCCCTATTTTTGAGGGTACTAGAGATAGTGTTCTTTCACAAAGGAATCAGTGGAATGAAGGCAAAAATAGGGTACAAGGACAAACTGATCTCAAATAGCAAAAAGGACAAACACATCCCTATTTTGACTCTAACAAGAGTGCAGGTTGGCAGAGAAGGAATAAGGTGACTTTAGGGGATTTCTTGGTCTATAATCAGAAGGTGCAAACATCCAAGAGCAAGGAGTCTTGTGGTGGAAACAAGTTGGACACTTCTTGGGGCAAGAAAATTTTCTTTCTTGGGGAGAATGGTGCAGGGGCACCCAGGCTCCTTAAAGGCCATTGGAAGAGTCAGGAGAAGGCAGGGGTCATTAAGACCTATCAATCACCTCAAAGCATCAATTATGCTATCTTGGAGCCTATAATGGCCTTTGGGATGGATGAACACATTAAGGGAGTCAAAAGTCCTGAGGGTCTTGATAAGGACCCTAGGACCAATAGTGTCCTAAGGGTGTAGGTAGGTATATAGTACTTTAAATATGTCAAATAATTTTGGATATTAAAGATCCAATAGTTTTTAGTTAGTAGAGTTCAATAAATTACAAGTTGGAAATTCAAATTTTAAAAATCCAACTTTGGGCGAGAAAGTAGGTTTTAGGTGTTTTAGCAATAATTATGCATTATTATCAATTCCAATCAGTTGGGAAATTTGGGGAAAGGGTTTTTAAGGTTGGAGGATTCATTTTTATGAACTATTGGTTGAATTTGCAAGTACTGTATGGACTGCTACAGAAAATTAACAAAAACTTCAGTTTTTTTACATTTTCTTGTGTTCTTTTGATGAATACTTGATTGCCATTGATGAAATGTTCCTTTGGATGAGATAGGGACTTGTGTTTACATGTTTTAAAACCATTTGTATGTCCTAAAAGCTTTAATAAACAAGTTTCTTGTATAATACATTGACTGTCCACATGAAAAGTTAGATTTTTCACTATTTTTGAGGGTTTTCATGGATGTTTGATCCATTTCATGGAGGAATGATGCTGTAATATTTGAAATGGATCCCTTATAACATGTATCATATAGATCTAACAACCTAATGTGTAGATAGGGAAGATTCTGGGGTGTACACCATGATTTGACAATGTAAAGAGCATGAAAATGGAGCCTAAGGTATAGCAATAGAAGATCTACTTGAATAAGGGGTATTTTTTTGAGTTGAAGGTGTTTATATATGTTGATTTATTGGTGAAATATCCAAGAACTGGTTTTGGAAGTGTTGGGGAGGATAGATTTCAAGAAGCCCTAGTTTTGGAGCAATTTATTGAGGGTTTTGTGATTTAGGATGTTAAGGGTATCATAGGAGCCTAAAACCTTGAAAATACTTGGTTTGGATTTCTGATCACTGAGTTTGCACAAGGTGAGAACATAATACCTACAACATTACAAGCATGAAAAATAGTGATTTATTAACCCCATAGCTAAATCTACATGAAAGAAGATATTTGAAATCTTTTTAAACACCAAATGAAGTGTTTTCTATACTAAAAGACAATTGGTCTTAAAAATCAGATCTTCAAGAAACATCCTGCACCAAATGCCATTATTAGTTTCCTTGATTTTCAGTCTTCAGAAAACATGTGCTTATATGCTTTCACCTTTCCTACACCAAAGCCAAATTAACAAAATTAGCCTTGCAATAAATAAAAAATAAGCTAAAAAGGGAAACAAAATTAAATTTAAAATATAAACTAAGTAAAAGTAAATTTGAATCTAATATTAAATCTAAAAAGAAAAATGCAAATCGGTGAAATTGAAATGAAAAGAGCTCAATTTTTTTTTGTTTCTTCAAAGAAGCAGTTTTTGGGAGCTCGAATCTAAAGCCACATGCTACAAACAAAATATTAGTAACTAAAAAAAACTTCTCTATTCGAAAAAATCAAAATAAAAATTGAAAATGCAATAAAAATTGAACTTTATACTGAGTAGACAAATACATCATTCTGTGCAACAATTATGTCACTGTGTTGCATCACACTAGAGTGATCACGTCGTGTTTTTGAATTTGAATTTTCCCACCCATGAAGGTCTTCAACAGATGTGTCATTTATAGTCAAATGTGTCATTTCTTGGCAAATGTGTCGTTGCGTCAATCAATTGTGTCATTTCGTACTTGAAGTTTGTAAAATCAACCAAAAATGATACAAAATTTTGTAAAAACTACTATTCACATCAAGTTAACCAATGTAAGATGGGGTTAAACCTTTCCTAGCCTAGATAAAGTGACAACCAACACCTCTAATCTATAAACCACATCTAAACAAGAGAAAACAAACAAAACATGAGTAAAATGAAAGCATCAAACCAAAATATTCCCCATGCTTGCACTTGAATCACTTCCCTTGCTCTCCTATTTCTCCTTTTGTAATATTTTCCCTTAGATTTTGAAGTATACTTGTACAAATACTTGCAAATTGTAAGTAGAAAGTTGGAGATAAAAATAGCTATTAAGGAAAAAATGGGAGAGGAAGGCTAATTTTATAGACAACCATTCAAATGGATTGATGAGATTGATCTTGTAGAAAGATTCCAAGATCGACAAATGAGGATTCATGAGATGGAGGTTACAAAATGAATGGTCGAGATCGAGCTTCTAGAAATATGCCAAGATCAACAGTCCAAGATTGATGCACCAAAAAGAGGTGGGAAATGAAAGCTATGACACTGATGGCTATGACTTTTGACGACTATGACAAAAATAAAGGCCATGGTAGAGATTAATGAACAAGGAATATTTGACCAAAAGGGAGGCATAAATAATTTATTCAAATTATTTATTCAAAAAAGGAAAATGGAGGAAATGAACAAGTGGAGGATAAATTATTTAATAGGGAAAATGAAAAGGGATAGTTAAATAATTTTGATAATCAATTAACTATAGAAGAATTAAAAGACCCATGAATAGATAAATAATTAATGATAATTATTTAACTATAGACGAAAGGTGATAAAGGAATAACTAAATAAATAATAGTTTATTTAATTATTGAAGAGGGGGAATTAGTGACACAATTAATTTATTTAATTGATTAGGATAAAAATAATTTAATTAATAGAGGAATATGATAAAAAAATTAAATAATTAAAATTATTCAATTATCGGAGGATGATGACCAATAAAATGATGATCGTAGACTCAGGATGTTAGGGTTAGAAGCATATATCTAATAGTTAAATGCAAATTTGATCAATAAAACAAAGAATTAAAATACACAAAAAATTATAGCAAAAACAAGACAACAGAAAGAATTTAATGTGGTTCACCTAATCTGGGCTGCATCCACAAAACCACAATCATCCAATGATTTTATTATCCAGTGCAAAACTTATTACAATCTTGCGAATAATCACTTTTTCTACATACTGTAACACCCATCTCAACCCCTTTTAACAAGCCTTTTAGAAGCTTCCAGAAATTAGGGTTTTACAAAGTCATTTTTTTCTTTTTTGGTTATTTTTCCTTTTTTTGGCAAGGAAGACATGCTAGGGTGTACAATATAGCATGATCATTCACCACATACCAACATAGGATATTTTTTAGTTTCTACAATTCTTATCCTTTTTGACATGAAAAGTAGATACCAAAGTACCTTCAACCTTATCCTTCATCTCTAAAATACTCTCCTTCACACAACTTTGAGGATTAGTAGGACTAGATTCTTATTTTATAGCAAAAAACAGACATTCATTATCATCAAAATCTCCATAATCAGATTCATCATAAAAAATACCAGCATCTTCTTTCACATAGCAATCTTTCTTAATCATCTTTCCTTTATTTTCCTTGGTCTTATTGTTTAAAGCTCTTCTTAGACATCTAGAAGCATAATGACCTATCTCACCACAACTAAAACATTTGAAAGGTAATTTATCTTTGTACTTACCGGTGCCCTTTTTCATCTTCCTCAAGAAGTTAGCTTCCAGATCATCAAGATCTTCATCACCTGAATCTTCAACTTTCTCTAATTAACTAGCCTTGAAATCAGTTTCAACTTTCACATCTTTTTTCATTTTTCTCATCTCAAATGCAGTTAGAGAACCAATCAAGTGATCTCTGGAATATTTTTCAAAATCAACCGTTTCCTCAATAGTAGATACCTTTTCACTGTAGTAATTTGGAAGAGATCTAATAAATTTCTTCACCACTTTAGATTATTTAACTATTGCACCAAGACCTCTCATATTACTTACCAATTCATCATATATTTGTATGTAGCCTTTAATTGTTTCATCTTTAGACATATGCATAATTTCAAACTGTGCCTTCAAGTTTTGCAACTTTTCTTGCTTGACCTTTGGATCTCCTTCATAAATTCTTTGTAACTTATCCCAAACTTCTTTAGTAGTATTCAAACTCATGAATTTAACTAATTTAGTATTTAAAAGACTATTTACAATAATTAATCTTGTCTTAGCATTGATCTCATGTGCCTTGATTTATGCATTTGTACTTGGACCATTTGATGGTGGAGTGTATGGTGTTTGATAATCCTTCTCAATGTCATATTCCTGAGTAGACAAATATCCTTCCATATTTGTCTTCTAGAACACATAAGTTGATTTATCAAATCTAGGACATTCCAAAGGAATCTTGTTCACCATCTTGGATCTACCTCAAGTGGTTAAGCACTTCTTCAAGGAACCAAGCTCTGATACCAATTGTTGAAATGAAAAAGACAACTGAGAGGGGGGTGAATTAGTTGTAGCAAATTAAACCTTCAACACCCTCAATAGTAAATAGATCCACAAGCATTCATTAAAACCTTATTCTATTAGAATGATTAAACATGCAATGCAAATAACATAAACTGAAATCACAATACCATACACATGTGAACACCATATTTACATAGAAAACCCAATGAGGGAAAAAATGTGGAAAGGATTAACTCACAATATAAGTAATAACACAACTAGTACAAAGGGGCTCACTGATAGAATAGGACACACTATCCAAAAAGGCTCACATCTAGGGATCACTGCCATAGAAAGAAAACAAGAAGATAGAAGAAGAATGTTACATAGAGAAAACAATTCTCAATACAACAAGGAGTTCATCAAAATTTCTAACACATGTTCGTAGTATCACATGAAAGATTTTAGATGCCTTCAACTCACTGCCTACATGAACCCTAACATGAAATTCACACTATACTCAATTTCACATCATACACATCACTTGCAACAATATTACATTTAGCTTGCTCCTTACTCTTTCGTACCTCTCTTTGCATCAACAACATACATATTTATATCAACCTCTACCTCAAAAAATTTCTCCAATGTCAGCCACTAGCCATTATACATTCAAATTTGAAATAGGTTGGCACCTAAAAATTCCCATGATGAAAAGGAATGAAAGACAATGTACATAAATCCTTACTTATGACCCAAATAGATTCTAACTCACTTCAACACACTTCCACAAGCCTCACATATAGTGTTAAGCATAGGGTCGACCAACACTTGTGCAAAACACCATAGACATTAAGTACACACTTCCTTAGATGAAGCCGAAAGTTCCAAACAACATAATTCACTTGAAATCAATCCAAAATAATCCAAAAACTAAATAAGATTCATCAAACACTTCATTCAAGCTCACATCAAAAAATACTTCAACTCAAGACAACTGGTAACCCTTAATTATAAACTGATAAATGAAAAGCTCACTGTATTGGTTCAAATCAAGTAAAAAATTGAATATAGAAAGAAAAAAAAACATTATAAGAAACTTCCCAAATTTGCAACCCCTGAAACCAAATAGTGGAGAAACGCGAATAAAATATATTTCTCTTGGACCACGTAAAACATCACTAAACAATTGGTTCACACATTAGTGAAAATATCTCACACTATGCAATGATCTAGAAACCCAAATTTTGAATATAGCAACATTTGGCAACCTTAAATAACCTGTAAGAACAACAAAAGCATAGCATCAAAACTGGAAGAATACAGAGCACAATATCAAAGAACATTATGAACATTTTCACAACACAATTTATTCTATTTACTAAATTTTCTCAAAAGCTCTTGGAAACCAAGTACTAGAAGCATCATCTTAGCTCATTAATTCATTCCAACTCATCTTCAGACTCTGTAACAAATAATATCTCCATGTACTCACAACACTTCCTCAAGTTTTCAACTACACATGCACAACCTGTTTTCCCTTTTTTCATAATTTTCTCAATATCTTCAACATCTTCATCCCATAGTTGACATCAATGACAACACTAGTCAACAAACTTCCCATTGACATCAATTACAACACCATCATTCTTGCAACACCATTTTCTCCAATGCATCCAAGTCTTTGGTGCCATAACATAGTTTTCTCTGTAAGTAAGTTTGATTTAGAAGAAAGAGCACCCTTGGGTACCCAAAAGACATGACCATCTACTAAAGGTGAAACACTCACCTCTTCCACATACTTTATTTTCACAAAATTACTATTATAGTCAATAGTGCACACATCAATCTTATACAGTGTTTGATATCTAACACCTCTAGAAATCACCATAGAACCTCTATCCATATTGCATATTGCATCAACAAATTCTACCTACACACACCATCTATTAGTTTTCTTACAGATAACATATTTCATGCTAATCCAAAGATATGCAACACACCATTAATCCTTCTTATTCTACCATCAAGAAACTTGATTCAAAATTTACCATAACCAACAATATTTAAATAAGAATCATCACCCAAGTACACCTTACCTCAATCAAATTCTTTATATTTAGAAAACCAATCTCTATTAAGGGTCATATGGAAACATGCACTCGAGCCAATTAACTATACATCATTGCCTACATGAACTACCAAAGCTGCAATAAATCCGTCACCATATTCCTTCTCATACTCATAATTAGAATCAAATCTCTTCATTTTCTTCCTCTTTTCTTCTTTGCATTCATTACAAACATGTCTAGGATTTCCATAGTTCTAACAAATAACTTTGGACTTTCCAGGAGATTTAGATCTCCCCTTGGACTTGGATTTGTTATGCTTCTCATTTTTCTTGCCTTTTTCTTTAGGTCTTTCATGAACATTTAGGGCCTCCTTGGAATTGATGGATACTTTCCTCATCTCCTAAAAAAAAAAGAACCCACCACATATTTAGTCTTCAATATAACATAACTAATCCCAATAGCCATAAAAAGAGAATCCCACAAATCAGGAAAAGAACAAAGCAGGATTTGACATTTCTCCTCCTCATCCATATTGATACTAATTGATGCCAACTAAGCCACCAACATATTGAATGCTTCGAGGAGGTCTATAATTCATCCACCCTCTTCCATTCTCAAGGAATATAATTTCTTCCTCAAGAAAATCTTGTTCACTAAAGATTTGGCTTGATGCATCTCACCAAGATTCTTCCATAGTTTCTACGAAGAGATCTCTTCATGGTTATTGATTATAACATAGTATTCCAAGCACAACCAAAGTACCAAAGCAGGCCTTTGGATTTATGGTCCATAAAATCATATTGAGTAGCTTGAGTAGGATATATAGGCTTTGTAACATTCTCATCAATATCATCCCACATATCTCAATCTATCAATAGATACTCCATTGCCATCTTCCACATTTAAAAATTATTTCCAAAAAATTTATGAACCTCTATTCTCCATGATGAAATTTCCATCTAAAAATTATTGCAACAAGATCACAAAGCATCTTGTACACAAGATCCAACTCAAATCAAAATTATCTCAAAAAACCCAACAACCCACAAATGAAACTAAAGGTGATCAGGCTCTGATACCACTTGTTAGGAAGCTAAGGTAGTAGAATAAATTCCTACAATAATCTTGAGAGGAGAATAATGTAATTTTTTTATAGATGTTTAACAGTTATAGAAATCTAAACAAAAATAAACACAAATATCATGCATACCACAACCCAGTGGTTTGCATGGGGAAAACCCTTTTGGGAGAAACCCCACACTCCAAAAGTTTCACAATATATTATTTAGAAATCACAAAGATTGCAACATACTTGTGGAGTAAGCTTCTCATAGGAGTATTAAAAGGTGGAAAAATTATTGGTTTCTAGGGTGTAGGACCTAGAATAACAATCTTCATTCTCTTTCATTCAAGAAAAAACCCTACAGATCTCAATGCAAAGGAGAAACAGATCTTGCAATAGGGATGTCCTAGGGGATAAATGTAAACTAATGAGGGGTTCACCACCAAGTTAAGACTTGGAAGGAAAAATGAAATGCAACTCAGAATTCTTAACCATAATTCAATGCAATCCTTCACTTAATGAACTAAAAGTACACAAAAATCAGAATAGAGAGATGGGATCTTACAAGTGTGTACCTGGAAACTTGGAGTAGACTTGAATAAGCTCTAAAATATTGAAAAACTTGAGATTTTGACCTAATAGGACTCATACACCAGTTTGGGAGAATCAGTCCTAGATCTGGGTTTCTGCATAGGAACAAGTTTTTCGAAAAAGGGTATCCAAATTTGGAAAAATCTTGAACACCTGTAGTGGGACTTATTTGCCACTTTTGGAAAATTAGTCTCATTTCACTTTTTTGGGAATTCAAAGTTCAGATCTGCACTTCAACACCTACTTTTTTCTCCCAAATTGATTTTTGGATTTGAATCTGCAAAAAAGACCTACAAAATAAAATATAGACTTGATTTGCTTATGGGGGGTTTTTCTTGGTCAAACCCCTAGTTTGGTAATTAAAACTTGATAGAAACAATGAAATGTGCATGTAAATAGGAATGTGAACCCTAACCTTAAGTGTGTCTAAGATTAGGAAATCTAAAATGCAATGCAACCCTATTCTAATGTGCAAGAATGAGATGCATGAATAGAATATGATAATGGATGAATCACTTTGAGAGATATCTAATCACCCAAATGAGCCCTAATAATGCTTGTACCTTCCTTAGGCTAAATGTAGAGTGATAATAGAGGATAAAATCACTTAGGAAACAAGTCATTAGGCTTGGCTTGATGGGTAGTTGCATCTACCCAACCTAGAATCCATCATGATTCACCATAGACAACCATGATCAACCCTTGACAATGCTAGATATTGAATGAAAGTGATCTTGAAGACCTAAAAAAATAACTTAATGTTTCTCCAAGACTTCAACTTCACTTGCTTTTGAAACTTGAGTGCTCTTGTGAAAGAATGCTTAACGATTCTTGATGCTTGTTAGAGTTGAAATTATTCTTGAAAATGCTTGATAATATGCCCTTGAAGACTCTTGAATGCTCTTGTGAACTCAAATTTTCTATAAGGACGCTCATTCAACTTGCTAGGTCACTTGATTGCTTGTTATTTGAAAATGAGTGAAAGAACCTTGTATTTATACTAGCTATGTAAGAATTCCCGAAATTACAACACTTCAAGTTGACATCAAATCTAGGAGGATAAAATATCGCCAAAGAATTGAATTAATTTTGATTTTGGGCCACATGATACTCATTCACACAAGGTGGTGAATGAGTCCCATTAGCCATAATTTGTGGGACAATTTTTTAAAATGCTTAGAAAGGTGTGAAACTAGGTTTGAGATCCAAAAAACTAGGTGGGATTCATTCGCCCATGGTGATGAATGAGTCCCAAATCACTATCTAGGCCATTGAACCTGAAAAACCCAAATTATGATTGGATATTGATTTGTGTTGGGATCACCCTTGAAAAGATGTATTAAATGAGGCTTGTGGATACAAAATAAGGCAATTAAAGAATGACGAAGCCCAATTATTAATGACAACCCTAAAAAAGTGTCAAAGTGTGTTACAACACTTTACAACACTCTAAATAAGGCATGTTTGAGGTACATTTTGGTTGAAAAAGGCTCATTAGGTTTAGTTAATTGATAAAACCTTAGAAAAGTGTGAAAGTTTGCTACAACATTGCACAAAACTTTTAGCAAGGTGCCATTTAAATTCATTAGTTCATAAGGGACCAAGACCTAATGTGAGTGTGTTAAACACATTACAACACTAAGTCAAGGCATCATTAGGCTCAATTTTATAAGGAGGACCCGAACAAGTATGAAAATATCACCGACGAAATTTTTTGACACTACATTTATCACTAACTAGAGATCCAGAGGTAAATAATCGCTATTAGACTCTTAGAATATCACAACACATAGTTATAATACAACACCCTCATAAAATAGGGTTTCCTTCTAGGGAAATTCAATCCATCAAAAAATAATGACTGTTAGATATGAAACCTAATGATGGACAGTCCAAATTTACAGTAATAAAATATACATAAAATGTGGTGTTTGGAGGCACTGCCCATGAACCCTCACCATGGCGTGCTACCCCCAGACCTCCAGTTGGAGGGGACGAGCCCCTTGGACCCCCACAGGGGGGTTACCCCTTGTAACCCCTCCACACCGATGTATCAATAGTACCTTATGTATTTGCAAGGTGGAGACACATTTTATCAATAAAACCAAGAGTTGGAAGATCTACTGAGAATTTCTTACATGAATCAGCAATAAAAATGGGAAGATTGTTTACCATTTTTGGAATTTTCATACAATAATTCTTATCATTCCACCATCAAAATGGAATCGTTGAAGTATTATATGGAAGAAAGTGTTGAACTCGTATAAGCTGAGATAAGCTAGACTATAGGATTAGCCTTGGGTAGAAATGCTATTAGAGATGGAGGAGCAAGTTAGTTTGATAAAGAATAGGTTAGTGAAGGGAAATGATAGGAAAAAGAGTTATGCAGATGCTAAGCATGTTCCTAGATGTTTCTTAGAGGGAGAAAAGGTTTTACTCATATTCAAGCCTCACAAGAATTCTATTAAGTTTAGAAAGTCATCCAAACTAACTCCACATTATGTAGTTCCCTTTGAGGTTCTTGAAGAAGTTAACCCTGTCACTTACTTAATTTCTTTACCACCAACTCTTTCCTAGATGCATAATGTCTTTTATGTGTTGTACCTTAAAAATTATATACCATGAGGTAATCATGTTATTGATTGGAATGCTTTACATGTACAAGATCCACCTAAGTGGTAATGATCAAGCCTTCAGTGTGCTCAAAACATGTAGGCTTCACCTACTACATAATAAAGAGGTTCTTCAATGCAATGTCCAATGGGACCAATATGTAGAAGATTTTTCCACTTAGGAAGATTATTTAGAGATTAAGAAAAAATTTCCTCATGTTATACAAGCTTTTGAAAGTTCCTAAAAAAACAATTCTTGTTATGTTTAATGTTTATGTTTTGATACTTTAAATCATTGGGGACAATGATTCATAAGGTGGAGGATATGTTACAACCCATTGTATATTCACCAATTACTATTACCTTTTTACGAGTAAATATGTTTTAATACATGATTAAATGTCTTAATGAATTTCAATGAATGAATGAGATGAATGAATATGCTTTATGATGGGATTGGTTTTTAAATGCTTAAATGATGCAAATGATATATGATGAATATGAAAAATGTTATTAGCTAACTTTGTACATGTTACACTAAATCTGTGTAGGAAAGGTTCAAACCCTCTAGTGAGGAAAGGGATAGTAACACCTAGGAGAGGAAGTTGGTGTGAAAACCACTGGTGTACCTATATGAGTAGAAACACACACTCATTGTCTAGGTTACATAAACCTTATCAAGTCAGTTTGAGCTATGTGTCGGTAAGTGTTAAACCATGTTGATAGCTTTTTGGGTTGACAAGAATGTTTGGATTGTTAGTTTGAAATCTATTTGATTGTTTAGTCGATTTGAGTCATAGTGTTAAAATCCTTTATATGAGCATGAGATATATAATGTGTATTTAGATATATATAAATGGATACATACATATATTAAATGTATATATGTATATATATGTGGTAACCCATATATGAATGTGAAACATAGAAAAATAGGTTTACCAAAATGAAATGGTGAAAAAGGGGTGTATGATGGACCTATCTTCCTAATTTCATTCAATAAATGAGATCCACACAAAGAATTGACTTAAAATACTTATATGATTCAACTCAAGATGTGAAGGTCTACAAATTTCCTTTTTGTGTCAGGATGGGGGTCAAGGTCAAACAAAAATTTGGGGAAAAAAACAAAAAGTAACTAATTAACACCAAAATGCAATCCAACACTTTGAAATGAAAGATTAAACTCAATACTAATGGAACTAGAAAAAAAAATAGAGGTTAGAGAAGGGCAGGGGCATGTGTACACTAGTCACCAAAAGTGTTTTTTTGAAGCAGATATGGGACTCATTCGCCCAGGGGAAAATGGGTCTTGAGTTAGGGTTTTTCTATAACTTTCAAGAGCCTCTGCTACAAAGAAATGTTACCACTCAAAAACCATTAATAAAACTTGATGGTGAAAGTATGAAACTTACATGAAATGGTTTCAATTGGTGTGGATCTTGATACTTGAATATTTTTTTAATCTTTGACTTGAATGCTTGATAGGATCATGAAATCTACATCACCAAATTAGCTCCAAAAACATCCATGATGCAAGAAGACTTTGATATAAAAATTGGATCTTGATGCTGCAATAAATATTCAATAAATATACCTTTGAATTCCTTTAATTTCTCTTGAAATCATAAAATTATCTATAAGGATGTTCACTTCAAAATTGCTAGGTGAAACTTAGAAAATAACCTTATATTTATGTATGTAACCTTAATTTTCAAAATTTCAAATATCACAAGTCAACATTGAATTTTGGATTTTAAATGATTAAAATAATCCTAAAAACATAATAAAAATTAGGGTTCCAAGTCTTAGGGACAACCCGTTCACCCACGGGCGAATGGGTCCTAGGTCCCTAAACCTAGGACACACATTGCTCAAGGTAAAGTGTAATGTATTGGCATTAATTATTGATGTAGGGGCATCCTAATATACCTTTTGAGGAAAATGTTGTCATGATTGATAAATTTTGTTTCTTGGTTTGGTTAGGGTCAATAGGTCATGTATGATCATTTTGAGCCATTTGGTGTCATTCAATGATGTTTTATGATGTTCTGGAGTCATTGTAAAAGTTGTAAAAAATGCAAAATGTTGTGAAAAAGTTGTAAATGATGTCATTAGTGTTAACAAGGAGTTAGAGGTTGGTTTCTTTAGTTGGGATTGATTGATACATGTTAAATATTCTTTGTAACATTGACCTTAAAGGTTGGATGAAGTTTGAATGAGAAGATCACCATTTTACCATGTTCTACATTGCATTTTTCTATGAAAACTAACTGTAAATCACATTTTACAGATTGGTATTGTATGGTACGGTCTTGAAACTAGTTGGAGAAGTTAGAGGGGAGAGTTAGATTTTATATGCATTTGGTTTGGTAGATTTTCATCATGTTTTATAGGAGATATTGCCATTTTTGTGACTGTAGGTACAAACGCTACCTAGGGTTTCTAGGGAGCATAAATCTAATCATGGAAAGAGTTTCCACCATCCAAAATTCATGAAAATTTGTGGAAAACTTTGTCCCATGCCCAACCACATTCTTGCAAGAGGAAAAACCATTATTGATATGTGTGAAGGAGAAATGTTTGACAATATATTCAATTTTGCAAGGAACAATCCTAGCACCCTAGTTTCTTTGTTGCTTTTAATGACCCTTGCACTATTTGTTGATGGAGTGCAGAATCATGATAGCATGTTGCTAGGGGCCTACAAAATTCTAGAAAATAGTATGATTTTTTTTTTCACTTGTTTGAAGTCATCACATGATTGTACCTAGTGGCAACAGTCCTACTTTGCATTCTTTAGTGTGTCAAATGCTTGGTTGGGGTTATGCAAGGTTGGGAACCCTTAAAAGGTGTTGTGACAGGTTTGAATGAACCAAGTTTTCCATATTCCATGAATTTAATCCAAGGTTGAGTGCCATTGGAATGCTGCTCCCATGTTTTAGGCTTAGGAACACATTGCCTAGAGTGAACTAATGTGCACATTTGCATTATTTGTGTTGGAGTATTGTTTGGAAAGTGTTTAGGTGATTCTTTTGAGTCCTTCCCCTTAGAATCATATTGGTATCTAAGCCAATAAATACAAAATTTAGTTCAATTAATTGAAGATTAAAAAAAGATGCATCCAAGAGGGAATGTTGTTGGAAGAGAAATAGAAAGGTTGGCCAAAGAGATAGGATACAAACTTTCCCAAGAGATGAGATAAATGAGAACAAGTCTTGATGCAGGGCTTACAATAGTTGAGACAAATTAGATAAGAGGTGTGATCAAAAGATATTTGAGTGATCGGGAAGAAGAGATGGATGAAGACAATCAACCACAAGGAGAACCCTAGGAAGAAGAGACGTGGAAGAGTTGAGGATGGAGAGATTTCTGAAAGTAGTCAAAGGTGAGGGTTCCAAATTGAATCCTGATGTATTCAGGTAGCCTAAACAGTGAGGAAATTCTTGATTGGATTAGAGAATTAGAAAAATATTTTGAATTTGAATATGTGCTAGAGGAACACCAAGCGAAGTTGGCTAGGAAAAAAATGAAGGGACATGCATCCCTTTGGTGGGACTATGTGCAAGAAGAAAGAAGGAATAAAGGAAAATCAAAGATCGCCTCTTGGGACATAATGGTGGAAAATTTGAAGGGTAAATTTCTACCTAGTGATTATACAACACAATTGTATAGGAAACTACAAAATTTGTAACAAAAAGACATGGATGCAAAGACCTATATAGAAGAATTCTACAAATTGAGTATTAGGTCAGTTCATATGGAAGAGGATGTTGATAATGTTTCAAGGTATTTGAATGGACTAAAATATAGTCTACAAGATGAACTAAGTCTCACAAGCCTTATAACGGTAGATGAATTCTACCAACTAGCCATAAAGGATGAAGACAATTTGAGAAGGAGACAATAGAAACAAAGTAGAGGTAAGAGAAGGAAATTTAGAGGAAGAGGATCATTTGATGGGAGAGGATAGTCCCAAAGGTGTCAAGGATAGACAAGTAATGCTCAAGAACAAAATTTTGATTCAAGGGGCAGTTTTAGGGGAAGAAGATCAAATTTTAGGGGCAGATTTGGGAGTAGAGGAATATCAAGTGGATTCACTAAAAAGTATTATAAATGTAATATATTTTCAAGCCATCTAGCATGGAAATTACATAAAGAACCACCATCTACTTATTTTAGGAGTGAAAGGAGAAATCAAATAGCACAAGGTGGAGACATTGAAAGTGTAAATTCTTCACCACAAGTTGAAGTACCAAAAGTTGGAGAGTCTTTTCTGATGAGGAGAACCTTGATCAAAGTTCCCAAAAGAAAATCACTCTTCAAGACCACTTGCAAAGGCCAAGGTAAATGTTGTCAGGTTGTCATTGATTTTATTAGTACTGAACACTTGGTTTCTATGGAAATGGTAGAAAATTTAAAGTTGAAAAGATTACCCCATGCCACTCCATATAAGGTTTCATGGCTAAACAAAGGGAAACAAGTGTTGGTGAATGAGAAAAATTGGGTAGAATTCCAAATAGGGAGATATAAGGACAAAGCCTTGTGTGACATCATGCCCATGGATGTTTTCCATATGTTCCTTGGTAAACCATGGCAATATGATAGGAGGGAAGTACATGATGGTAGGAGAAACACATATGCCATAGAGAAGGATGGGGTATCCTATACTCTAACAAATTTGAAAGAGGAAATTCAAGAAAAACAAGTGGGGTCTAATGTGATGTTGGTAGGTGAGGAGTTCATCAAGACCTTGAAAGAAGAGGAAATGAGATTTGCAATCATAACTGGACCTAGGACTGTTGTGACAACAGTTAAGATGGATGAGTTGCCTTTATAGATCCAAGATTTGCTCAAGAACTTGTTGATATAGTGGTAGATGAGATCCCAAACTCATTGCCTCCAATCAGGGACATAAGTCACCCTATTGACTTCATACCAGGGGCTAGTTTTCCTAATAAAGTAGCATACAAAATGACACCTCAACATAATGAAGAGATCAAGAAGCAAGTACAAGAGTTACTTGATAAAGAGATAATAAGAGAAAGTCTTAGTCCTTGCGTGGTTCCCACTATCCTAGCACCCAAAAAGGGAGTATATTGGAGGATTTGCATTGATTCAAGAGCCATAAATAAGATCACAATCAGGTATAGGTTCCCAAATCCAAGGATTGAAGATTTGATGGATTGTCTAAGTGGAGAAAGCTTCTTTTCCAAGATAGACCTTAAGAGTGGATATCACCAAATCAAAATAAGGCAAGTTGATGAATGAAAGAAAAAATTTTAAAAAAATGAAGGGCTCTATGAAAGGCTTGTAATTCCTTTTGGTCTCTCCAATGCACCAAGTAATTTCATGAGACTCATGAATGAAGTGCTCAAACCTTTCATTGGTAAGTTTATAGTGGTTTATCTTGACGAAATTTTAGTTTTCTATTCTAGTAAAGAAGAGCACTTAAATCATTTGGATTTGGTATTAAGAAGGTTGAATGAAGAGAAACTAATGATTAATCTAAAAAAATATGAGTTTCCAAAGACAAAGTTTCTATATATTGGGTTTATGATCACAAAGGGCACCTTAAAATGGATCCTAGTAAAGTTGAAGCAATATTGAATTGAACTTCACCCAAATAAATTGTTGAGGTAAGGAGAATTTATGGATTAGCATGATTTTATAGGAAATTAATTATGAATTTTAGTCATGTATTTTTACCAATAATAAACACCATAAAGGGAGATAAGAGAAAGAAGTTTGTTTGGACCGAGGAGGCTAAAAAGAGTTTTTAGTATTTGAATAAGAGGGTAGTAGAGCAACCTATATTGGCTTTACCAAATTTTAACAAAGTCTTTTGCATTGAGTGTGATGGTAGTGGCTATGCTATAAGTGTAGTATTGAGTCAAGATAAGAGGTCCACATTGCTTTCTTTAGAGAAAAATTGAATGAGCTCAAAAAGAAATACTCTTCCTATGACCTAGAAATGTATGCTATGGTGCAGTCTTTGTAAAAGTGAAGGCATTATATTCTTCCGAAGGATTTCATAGTCTATATTGATAACCATGCTCTTCAATTCCTAAACACTCAAGAGAAACTTAGTCATGTAGACATGTCAAGTGGGTAGAATTTTTGTAGGGTTTCACTTTTACCATTAAACATAAGAAGGGATAGTCTAATAAAGTAGCTGATGTCTTGAGTAGGAGGGTACTAATGGTGCAAGAGATTCAATTGAAAAGTGTGGGAGGAAGCATTAAAATGTATGTATGTTGATGATACATATTTCAAGGAGGTATATTAGTATTTTTTGCAACCTCACAATACCAATGAAAAATGGTTAGATTTCTTGATTCAAGATGATTTGTTATTCAAAGGGGCACAAATTTGTGTACCTAAGTGTTCAATGAGAGATAATTTGATAAAGGAAAAGTACTATGGTAGTCTTGCAGGTCATTTTGGCCTTGATAAAACCTTGGAGCAATTAAGAAAACAATATTTTTTGCCTAAAATGCAATCTAATGTAAGGAAGTTTGTTGAAAAATGCACTATTTGTTAAAGGACAAAGGGAAGTAGAACCAATGTAGGTTTGTATCAGCCTCTTCCTATCCCTCATAGGTCTTGGGAGTCAATTAGCATGGATTTTGTAATGGGGCTTCTAAGAACATAGAGAGGTTTTGACCCAATCTATGTTGTGGTTGACCAATTCTCAAGGATGGCTCATTTCATCCATTGTAAAAGAACCAATGATGCATCATATATTGCAAGTCTATTCTTCAAAGAAGTGAGAATTTATGGTTTTCCTCTAAGTATTTTTTTATGCAAAGATAGTAAGTTCTTTGGGAATGTTTGGAGGACCTTATGGAAGAAATTTGGCACCAACCTTAGTTTCAGTTTTACCTATCATCCCCAAACTGATGGGAAAAATGAGGTGGTTAATAGAAGCTTGGAAAATCTCTTAAGATGTCTCTCTAAATAAAATTCTACTTAGTGGGATATTATCTTGCCTCAAGTAGATTTTTCCTACAATGATTCTATGAACATGAGTATTGGGAGGAATCCTTTTTCAAGTAGTGTATGGTTTGTAGCCTAGAATAACATTTGAGTTGAGGGATATCAATGGAATGGAAAGGCCAAGTGCTGAAGGAGAAATTTTTTGTTGTTGCAATCATAAGATAGAATATTGTCTCCACTAGGGTTTAAGACCTAGGGAAACAAGCTTTCTATGCTCCACATTCAAGGATTCCCTAGAGATCTCAATCAAATCATTAAAATGGGAGAAAAATATCTACTAAAGGACTATCCTAGGGTTTGATTATGAATTAATGATCACTACCAAGCCAGGGCTTGGAAAAATGTATGAAATGCAAGATCTAATGATTGAATTCAATGATGCATAAAACCTCACTAAATGAACTATAAATGCAACTAAATTAGAGCAACAAATTGGAAAAGTACAAAGAAGCACCTGGAAACCTAAGAGAGCTTGAGTGGAGGCTTGAAATGCTAAATAACCTCAAATTTTGGCCTATTGGGACTCATTTTCCATTATGGGTGAATCAATTTGAGATTTGGGTTTTTGTACAAGAATAGGTTTTTGGAAAATAGGGTATCCAAAATTGAAAAATCTCAAAATTGACCTAAAATGAGACTCATTCACCAAAAGTGGTGAATGAGTCTAGTTAGGGTTTTTTGGAGCTTTAAAATATGAATCCAACCTTCAATATCTTCTCCTTTTGTTCCTCTTTGTTTTTGAATTTGAAACCCTGATATTGAGGCTGTAGGTGACTTTTTGTTGAATATTATGACCCTATCAACTGGGAGGAAACTCCAAAAACTTTCTCCAAGATTGTAACTTAATCTTCAATGACCCTTCAAGTATTCAAATCACCTAGATCTGCAATTACACAAAGAGAGAGAAAAAGTGTTGATTGTTAGGGAATAGGGGTTTGCCTTGGTCAAACCTTTTTTAGGTAATTAAACTAAATGATTAGACAATGAAATGAAGGCATGGAACATGAAAAAAAGAACATGAATCATGGACAATAATACCTTAAATGATGTCTTTTAAATATGCAACTCAACATGAAATGGCCATGAAGGATGTAGATATTGATCTTGACAATATGTGTAGAACAATGCTTGATATTGGATCTCCAATGCTACATCACAATACTAGACAAATAATGTGCTTAATTCATGATGTCCTTGAAATGATGATGGATCTTGAATTTCTACAAGAATTGATGAAGAATTCTGCCCTTGAATTCCTTAGAAATGATCTTGAATGCTCTCTTGATAATCTTGTGAAGTCCTAGATTGATTAAATCTTGAGTGCTTGACTGGATATCATGAATGCTTGATGCAATAATGATTTAAAAGCTCATTTATATAGGAAATCCATTTAATATCCCATGCATTAGATCCCGAAGGCCTACATACATAAAATTTTAACTTAAAACCCAAATTTTCTTGCTCAAAACCTTGAAAATAAGCTAAATGGGACACATTCACCCAAATTGGTGAACGGGTCCTATAGGACCTAATTTGATTGCTAAAGTGTCAAGGAGTGTGTAAATTAAGTTTAAATATGTTGATATTGTTGGTGTTTTTATTGAAATATGCCTTGGGATGCATAATATGGGGTCGTAGGGGCCTATATTAAGGTAATAAATGCAAGAGGGCCCAAAATCCAATGTGAAAGTGTAAATAAACACACTTTACAACATTAAATTAAGGAAAAATTAGGTCTATTTAGCTAAGATGGGCCCAAAACCAATGTGAATGTGTGCAACATATTACAACATTAGATTAAGTCTATTTAGTTCACAAGCCTCCTAAATTTAATTTGAAGGTGTCAATAAATACACTAAATTAGGGAAAAGTTAAGTTTATTTAGCTTTAAAAGGGCCCAAGACCTAATGTGGATGTGTAAAGCACATCACAAAACTATATCAAGGTGATGTCAAGTCAAATTTATCATTAATTATTACCAAATTAGGTGAAATTGTATCATTTACAAGGGGGTCAATTTCCATCATTACAACAATGAAGGAGATCCATAAATTTTTTTGGGAACAACTTCAAAATAGTGTTGATAAATACAAGCAAAGGGAAGATATGACAATGAGAGAATTTGATTTCAAGGTTGGAGATTTGGTTTTAGCCCATCTCAGAAAAAAGAGATTTCCAAAGGGTCAATACTCCAAGTTACAGATGAAAAAGATAGGGCCTTGCAAGATTGTGCACAAATTTGCAAATAATCCATATGAAATTGAATTACCCAATGGTGTTGGAATTTCTCCTATATTCAATGTTTCTTATTTATACCCTTTCAAGGGGAATGTTGTTGTAGGTGATGGATCAGGTCCACCTTCATTCTTAGATGTTGAATGGGTTCAAGATATTCCACCTAGCAAGCCTATGGAGTTGGAGTGTATCATTGATACCAAAGAATTGAAGAAGACAAGGAATGAATCATATCTTCAATATTTGGTCAAGTGGAAGGGTATTCCAATTGAAGATGCAAAATGGATGAATAAAGAAAACATTATCCAACATGGATACATTGTTGCATACCTTAATTCAAGTGGAGGTTGAATTTTCTCTCTCTGTAGAGTATGATGCAGGGGCATCCTGATGCATCCTTTTGAGGACAATATTTTCATGATTGATAATTTTTTTTTGGTTTGGTTGGGGAAATAAGGTCATTTAAGACAATTTTGAGTCATTTTGGGCCATTCAATGATGTTTTATGATGTGTTGGAGTCATATTGTAAAAGTTGCAAAAATTGCAAAATGTTGTCAAAAAGTTGTAAATGATGTCATTAGTGTTAACAAGGAGTTAGAGGCTAGTTTCTTCAATTTGAATTGAATGAGAAATGTTAAAAATTATTTGTAACATCAACCTCAAAGGTTGGGTGAAGTTTGAATGAGAAGATCACCATTTTTCCATGTTCTACATTACATTTTTATGTGAAAACTGATTGTAAATCATGTTGTACAGATTGGTACTATATGGTACGGTCTTTAAACTGGTTGGAGAAGTTAGAGGAAAGAGTTATATTTCATATTCATATGGTTTGGTATATTTTCATCAAGTTTTGTAGGAGATATTTCCATTTTTTGTGACTGTAGGTACAAACCCTACCTAGGGTTTCTAGGGATCATAAATCTAATCATGGGAAAAGTTTCCACCATCCAAAATTCATGAAAATTTATGGAAAAATATATCCCATGCCCAACCAGATTCCTGCAAGAGGACAACTCATGATTAGCACATGTGAAGGAGAAATGTTTTACAATATATGTTTTTTGCAAGGAACTATCTTAGAACCCTAGTTTCTTTGTTGCTTTGAATGACCCTTGCAATGTTTGTTGATGGAGGAGTGTAAAATCATGATGGCTTGTTGATAGGGGCTTGCAAAAGTATAGAAAATAATATGAAAATCATTTTTTCCCCCTTGTTTGAAGTCATCACTTGACTACAAACCTAGTGGTAGTAGTCCTACTTTGCATGTTTTAGTGTGTCAAATACTTGATTGGGGTTATACAAGGTTGGGAACCCTTAAAAGGTGTTGTAACAAGTTTAAATGAACCAAGTTGTCCCTGCTCCATGAATTTCCTCCAAGGTTGAGTGCCATTTGGATGTTTCCCCTATGTTTTAGGCTTAAGAACACATTTCCTAGAGTGAACTAATGTGCACATTTGCATCACTTGCGTTGGAGTCCTATTTGAAAAGTGTTTAGGTATTTGTTTTAAGTACCTCCCCTCTGCATCAATTATTGTTGGGTTTCCTCTTCAAAAAATATAATTTAGTAGGCTTGTATTTGAATTAAAGAGCTTATCAAGGCCTAATTAAGATCAATTAATTAATGGGTCCCTAAACTTAATGCGAATATATGTAAATGTACATATTACAACACCAAATTAAGGCATAATTAAGTCCATTTTAATAAGGAGGTCCCAAACAAGTGAGAAAATGTAAAAGGGTACATTTTTATACACTACATTTAGCCCCTAGTTTAGTGAGAGAATGAGAACAAGTACAAACTCACACTAAAGTAGACATTCGAAATATGTATGCATCAATGAAAAAGATAATCATAGAATGTGAAATACTTAAAGAAAGAAAAAAAGTTAATCATTGAACATCAAATACTTAAAGAAAGAAAAAATAAAAAAGGTGGATGAAGCCTCATATGCCCAATGCGATGTGGAACATTCCTCATCTATTTGTTCAAAAGAGAAGGGAATATCAAGCCTCAACTGTCCAATGCAATGTGGAACACACTTCAACTATTTTCCCAAAAATGTTCACAAGTAGAACTTGATGCCCACTACACAAACAACACACACTCATAGAGGCTAATGGAACTTTAGGCCATCCACTAGGTGAGCCCCCACGGGTGAAAAATAAGAGAATATTATTAGGCTCATAGACCACATCAAATCTATCCCTCTAACAAATTAAATAAGGCACCACAAAACAAACAAACAAAAGGGGTTTCAAATAAGAGAATATTATTAGGCTCCCATACCATTACCAAAGCTATACCTCCTATAACTCCAATAAGGCACCACAAAATGAACATAAAATTCAAGATTCATAAGGCCTAACAAGTTACGTTATGATAAACACCTATGAACAAAATGCAAGGCTCTACAAAAAAGAAAATCACATTATGCTTGGTTGTCATAAAAAGGGTTTGAGCTTCACAAGGTCAACAAGCTGTGTTATGCCAAACACTTATGAAAAAAATATAAAAAAGATAAGACATGTTCAAAGGGATTTTTCTTAGGCCATGTAAGGTCTTCAATATGAGGAACATAAAGCCTAATGTCTCCAAGAGAGGACAAATCAAGGATAAAATATTCACAACTTAGGGAGCATTGCGTCATCACTAAGAGGAAAGTTGTATGCCAAGAAAAGTCACAATCCTGGAAGAATGGCACATAGAGAGCGGAAACCAATTTTTTTTGGGTTGAAATAGAAGAGACATAAATTTCTCAATTCCTTACATCATCCCCAAAATGAAAACACAAGACAAGCAAAAAGATAGAAGGTTTACAACATAGAGAAGAATGAAGGTACAAATAGAGGAATACACATAAAGAGATATGTCAAGAAGAACAGAATGGGGGATCACATTATGAACATACACAAAGAACATGAAAATAAAAATAAAAATACTAGTATGGAACTTGCGAGTCAACCTGAAGTAGCTCTTCCACATCTAATCTCAATCAGTATATATGTAGGAGGCAGACAACTAGCTAAAGGGACAACATCAAGTGCCAAACTAGGACAATCACCAAGTTCAACACTCTTTTTAGTAGTATCATCATTTAAGCTCATGGAAGAGGAAGAAATTAGATTCAACTCATTATGCACTTCCTCGACAATATTTATAGTTTCAATATCATCATCTAGATTAATCACAACATAAGGTCAAATGATAATATCCACAAAAATTTCTTGTTTATGTTGCATAAAATGCATAGAATCATCATGTATTGCTTGAGGAAGGTTTGAATTTTGATTTTTTGTGTTTTTCTTTTCTTCTTTTGTTTGTAACATATGAGAAATAGCACGATGCCTACATCTATGCTCTCTAGCATTTCAATTTCTCTTTTCTTGATTTTCAAGTTGTGATTGTGTAGGAGCGGGTTTATCAACCATAGGCTTCTTTTCTTCCCTTAGGGGAGGAATGGAAGGAACCATGGGAGGTTGTTCAACCAATTTATCTTTAGCTTTATAAATTTATTTGATCTTAGGAGGAACAATGAGACTTATTTGGTTATCTCATGGTCTCTTATAGGAAATAAGTAAAGAAATTATCATGGATTGGTCATGGTTACTATGAAGGGTTTTTGGTTCAATCACTGTCTCATCTAGGATAGGTGGCTCAATCATGGGTTGAGGAATATTAGTAAGGGATAATTTTTTTATACGCTTTTCCATAAATTATTGGTAGGATTTGAAAAAGAAGTCCTCACGAGGTCTAATAGGTTCTATAGGCTTAGGCCAAAAGAAATCCAATGAAAAGTTCCCACAGGAAGACACAAGATTAAAGCTACTATGATGCACAGTAAAGATTTCATTTCCAAATGGAAACTTTAAGAATTTATTCACAACTGACAGGATGAAATTCATGGAGTGAATCCATGGGTAGCGTAACTTCACATAAAATTGATCTAACATTGGGATGATGGTGAATGAGACACTTAATTCTTTTGGTCCAACTTTTAGAGGTAAGATTATTGAGCCTATCATAGGGCAAGAAAAAACATTATGTGTTTTGATCCATGCTTTTGGTTTATTCGATGTATCTTAATAAAGTTCATGCACAAATAAGAATTCTTCAGTGATCACATTCTCTACACAAACAAGATCAATTAATATCCCATTAGTAGGCTTGTCATTGTTTTTTCCAGCTATGTAAAGAGGACCATCAAGTGTATTTTTTACTATGTCCTGTTATGAGAAAGTAATTTCAAGGGGAATTTTGGTTTTTCCCTTACAAGGTTTAGCTTCAATAAATGTATTTGTTTCATCCATTTGGTGTTCTTCATTTTCTTTTACATTTTCATTATTTGTGTCAACATTCATCACATCATTCTTTGTTTCACTAGCTTTGAAAAAGGAAATATTATGATTTGGAATAGGATTGGTGAAGATTTGTAAGTTTTGGTTAAGAGGAGCTACAAACTTATTACCTTGATCATTCACACCTCCAATTAGAAGTTGATTAGAATCAATGAGGTCTTGCACTATATGTTTAAGATGCTTGCAGTGTTCCATATCATGTCCATTTTTTTGGCGGAAATGGCAATAGGAATTTGGTATATAGTTCGAAGGTAATGGTTTATTAGGATTAGGAGCTCTAACAAGAGGTAATGAAATCACATTCTTGTTTAAGAGCTGCAACATGGTGTTATGAAAAGTATCGAGTAGAGGGGTAAATTTTCTATTTATATCCTCAAAGGTATACATAATTGTCATCTTTATAGAAACCACTTGATTATCAACTTGTTGATTTGGTTGAGGGGTATAATTCATTTATAAAAATACCTTATTCTATTTCTTGAAAGGTTGATAAATAGTTTGAGGTATGTATTCAATTTTTTTAGGATAGCTAGAGAAAGTTTTCACTTAATGACTACTAATTGAATTTTGATAATCCCATGAAGGGTTGTACATAATTGTGTGAATGATGGGAATTTCAACATTTCAATTTTGGTTTGGATTTTTTTTGTAAGTTGGCAAAAAAATTCATTGAAGATCGACATTAGGAATATATCTTAATGTTTATTTGTGAGTAAAGCATTTGATATCGTGCTATAATCATCCTTTTTCTTGCATGTCATTAAATCAGCTAGGGTCATCTTGGGACCCATGTGAATGTGGAAGTGGTTATAAAGGCATCAATAAGTTCATTGAATGAAATTATTGAATAAATCAGTAAAGAAAAAAGCCACTCTAAAGCAGTATCCTTTAAGGACCTAGGGAATTTTAGCGAAGAGTTTATCCTAAAAAATGAAGTCACTACATAGGGCTGTGTATGCAAAAACATGACTAGTAGGATATCCTTTCCCACCATATTTATCAAACCTAGGAACCTCTATACCTTGTGGCATTTGTGTTCTCAATATCTCCAAGGACATTGGATTGGTTTTGATGTATTATGAAGGTTGGACATTCTTGTTTTGATTTAGTGTGGCAATTTTTTGTTGAAGTGATGACACATTTTGCAAAAGTGTGTTAAGGATAGGACCATTGTTGGTGTTACAAGATGCAGGGGAATAAGGTGGAATTGTGTATGTTTGCAAAGGGCAAGTGTATTGTAAGTTCACGAGGGGAGATGGATGAGGAGATATGAGATTTGAATGAACAAAGCTAAGGGGAATTCTAGTGGAAATAACTAAGGTAGTATTAACATTGCTAGTAGGTTGGACGGTTGTAGTAACATGAGTACTAGTGTATGTAGGAATAGAGGCAAGGGTTGTGGAAGGGGGAATTGAATTCCTACTTTGACTTTGAGTATACCCCAAAGTTTGAGTGCAACTAGTCAATGTAGAGACATGTTTAAATTGGTAATATGACCTGGACTTTGCATAACCTCTATTCCATTTTCATGTTGAAGCATTCTCCTTATGTTATCTATACCAGGAAGTGTAGTACCGATAACATTTTCAAAAGACAAAATTTTGCAATTTCTCTAAGTCTCCATCTATCTTCCTTATGTTTTATTGTGGGAAATTAGTGACCATTTTTTGAACATCATTCACACTAGTTTTAGGTAGGGAAGTCATGGGAAAAGTGGTATGAAAGCTATGATCTATAGTGGGTTGACTAGAATCAACACTATGGGTGAAAGAGTAGGAGAACCCAAGATCCACGACGAATGATGTATCATGGGATGACATGAGTCTCAAAATAAGTATCAAAAAAGTGTTGATAATAAGAAACCAAGTTGTGAAGCTCATAAAAGATTCACAAACTTAACGTACACCCCCAAAATGAAAAATAGACAAGGTGTAGTCAAATGTAAAAGCAATTTTTTAGATTCTAAACAAGATAATTTTTTGATTATGCTATGTAAAAACCTGAAAATGATGTATTGTAAATGCAAATCTGAATTCACACAATGCACTAAATTTGAAAATTTAAGCTTAATATAACCAATTTCAAGTAACAAAAACTCTACGAACAAAAATAGAAAATTGAAAATATCAAAGAAGAGTGCAAAATTAGAGGTTTTAATGCCTAGAAATTTGGGAAAAATCCCTAAGTAGGGACTCATTCGGCCTAGGGTGAATGGGTCCTCTCTTAGGGTTTTAAAAATGTTTCTATAGATTTTTGAGTTGATTTTGATTGTTTCTAGATTTTGGTTTTAGATAGTGAGTTATAGTTCTAGATTTTGTGAAATTAAGTTTGAATGCAAGTGCAAAATATGAATAAATGACGACTTAGGAAAGCTAATTTGAAATAAAATTTTGAATATTTTGGGTGTTTCAAGTGTTTTATCATGCAATGATATGTAAATGTTTTGTAAAATTACTGAAATTTTTATATTTTTAAGATTTTAAAGAATGCCAAAATGGAAACCTAAAACCCCATATAATATGAAAACTAAATGTAATTTAAGGGACCCTAATTGAGATTAAATTCAATGCAATGCAATGCAAATGAATGCAAAACCTATTTATCTAGGGTTGAAATGGACTTCAAAATCAAAAAAATTCAATGGTCAAAAGTCAAGTTCACCAAAATGAAACATAGAAAAATAGGTTCACCAAAATGAAATGGTGAAAAAAGGGTGCATGATGGACCTATCTTCCTAATTTCATTTAGTAAATTAGATCCACAAAAATAATTGACTTACAATCCTTAGATGAGTCAACTCAATATGTGAACCTACAAATTTCCTTTTTGTGTCAGGACATAGGTCAAGGTCAAACAACACTTTGGGGAGAAAAACTAAAAATAGAAAATCAACAACAAAATGCAATACAACACTTGGAAATGAAAGAGTAAACTCAATACTAATGGAACCAAAAAATAGAATAGAGATCAGAGAAGGGAAGGGGCATGTGTACCAATCACCAAAAATGCTTTTTTGAAGTAGATCTGGGACTTATTCGCCTAGGGGTAAATGGGTCATGAGTTAGGGTTTTTCTATAACTTTTGGGAGCCTTTGATATAGATCTAATACCTTCAATTTTCCCAAGTTTTAGTTTCAAAAATTTGGAAATAAGTTCTAAAATTGAGTTTTCATTAGATGATGATGCTTTTGAAAACTTTTTCAACTTTACAACTTTCTCCAAATTTAATCTTGAAAGTGCCTTCAAGATTTCTTCCACCTAAATCTACAAACACAAATCAAGAGGGAATTTTTTATATTTTTGTTGAATGGGGGTTTTCCTTGGTCAAATATCATTTTGGTAATTAAACCTTGAAATGAACAAAATCATGAAAGAGGGAATGAAGAATGAACAAAGAAATGTTACCACTCAACAAACCCTTAATAAAACTTGATAATGAAATTCTGCAACTTGCATGAAATGACTTCAATGGATGTGGATCTTGACACTTGATTATTTCTTTGAATCTTTGACTTGAATGCTTGCTAGGATCATCAAATCTACATCACCATATTAGGTCCAAAAAAATGCATGATGCAAGAAGACTTTAATATGACAATTGGATCTTGATTTTTGATAAAAATCTTCAATACATCTCCCTTTGAATGCCTTGAACTGCTCTTGAAATCATAAAATTTTCTATAAGGATGGTCATGTCAAAATTGCTAGGTGAACCTTAGAAAGTAACCTTATATTTATATGTATGTAACCTTAATTTCTTGAAATTCAAATATCAAAAGCTGACATTGAATTATGGATTTGAAATCATTAAAATGTCATAAAAAACATAATAAAAATTAGGGTCCTAAATCTTAGGGAGGACCCATTCACCAATGGAAAATTGGGTTGTAGGTCCCTAAACCTAGGACACACATTTCTCAAGGTAAATTTTAATATATTGGCATTAATTATTGTCAGGTTTCCCCTTCAAAAAAAATAATTTAATAGGCTTGGACTATAATTAAAGGGCTTATCAAGACATAATTAAGATCAATTCATTAATAGGACCCTAAACTTAATGCATGAATATGTAAATATACATATTACAACACTAAATTAAGGCATAGTTAAGTCTGATTTAATAAGGAGGGCCCAAAAAAGTGAGAAAATGTAAAGGGGTACATTTTTCTACACTATAAAATTTATGTGCCTATGAACACGTGTACATAGAAATTTCTACGTATACCCATGCATAGATACACCATACATATGTGAATATTCACATAGATGTATATACTTTATATGAACATATCGATATATAGTATGATATTAAAATGATGGTAATATATATATACACACACACGTAGAATGTTTGAAACTTTCAGTTGGGTCATGGCATTGTGAGGAGGCATTTGAGATGTTTTCAAAGACAAATCTACAACTGAATTTTCCCAAAAATACACACGAATGGTAGAGAGTAGAAAAGTGACAAGAAACATAGCTAACTTTTAGTAAGAAACTACTATTTATTTTATATAAATAGAGAGTAGTAGCATATTGTTTGGTTTCCCATTCATTTTGAAATCAGTTTGAGTATTCATGTGAGTTTGAGAGCAGTGATTTTGTTAGTTTTTATGCAACATATTTGTTAGTTTTTGAGTGACATATTTTATAGTTTGAGATCAATATATATTGTGAGTTTGAATAGCATAGAGTGTTTGATTTACTAGCAACAATGAGAGTTGAGAGAAGAGGAGGCAGTAAGCAGAGCCATTTACATTTAGCAAGGAGTGACAAGATATTCATTAGGAGCTAATTTATAGCAGGAATGCTAATATATCTCCTTGTCTTTCTCTTTCTAATTTTGAAACTATGCATTATTACTATTTGAGAGTGTGTACAATCATTGTATGCATATTATGGCTATTAGGTAGTTTACGAGTGCTTATTCATTTAGCTAGATTATATACAAGCTAGATTAGGAAATCTAAATAGTGTGATGTAGCTATCTTGATTTTATTGTTTGATTAACATAGTGAAGAGGAGCTAATATAAGGTATTATGATAATATCTAAAAATATAGTATGGCATTTGTATAGCTTGAATAATTTATGTTGTTTAAAATGGAAAGGATTGAAATCATGATAGAAGTATTATGTCATTATTATTTAGGGAATGATTTTATTTTATGGAAGCCTATGTTTAGTAGTTTAACCATGAGTGGAGAACTTGCATTCTTGGATGCTCATAATTCTTGAAAGTAGGAGGAAAATTTATTTCCTTGAGTGAGGATAAACTAGAGGTTGGTCAAATCTAATTGGTCAATTAGATCAATATAAGTGTGCTATCACTTTTGAATGGAATCTTGTTTATGTTAATTTAAATCTTGTGGTCAAACCAAGACAAGAGTTTTCATAGGTCAATAGAGTTTCCAAGTTGAGTAAGGGGGTGGGTGAACTTACACAACCACTTCTTTAGAAAATGGAATTGATATATGTATCAAAATTTTAGCCAAAGAAAGTGTAGAAGTCACTACATACACCTTGTTAGTTCACTGTGTGCCAATATTGCATAGCTAGTTAGGAGTCTTATGCATAGTTAGTGGGTATCTACAGTTTTATGACTATAATAGTTATGTAGGATACAACACCATACTTAGGTAGGAATTTCTAGAGGGTTTCCATACCAAAATTTTCATTTGAAGGGTGGGGCCATCTACTAGTAGAAGTGTGGGGGACCATTTAAGTTTTTGGTTGAAGGAAAAGCACTTGGGCGATACTTTCTCTCTTGTATTCAATAGACGAGGCTAGTTGAAAAAAAGAAGAAGAATATGTGTGATCTAAATGTGGACATATTGACCATTATACTCTTGCACCATTAAGCTCTTGTAAGCTATGAAAATTTAAATATGATCTTGAACCTATTGTAATTGTACTTGAAATATGAACTTTCATTTACTTGAAATTATGTAATGCTATATCATTTTTACAATGTAATATGAAGTGGGTTATTTTAGTGTGCAAATATTTTATTTAAAAGGAAACAAATATTTCTATATTTTTGAGAACTTGAGTTATTCACATTCTGAGCTAAAAATTAGGTAAAAAAATAGGGTAAACTTTGGGTATGTTACAATATAGACCATGTTAACTCAGGAGATCGGGTATGGAAAAAATTGGGCATGTGACAAAACAACCAACATAGAATTGTTGAAAGGAATGGATTTTAAAAAAAAAGAATACAATCAAGAAAAAGAAGAAAAATCCAAGAAGGAGAAGCATAACATTAGACCCCATATCAATGAAATCTGAGACTTGGCTGGGTAGAATGGAAATATGAACTTAGATCCTTTTGCTCTTAAAATGAAAATACTATTCATCTTGTATGCAATAGTTGGACACCAAAATGTTAGTATAAATAGTCCATTCACTAGTATGTATCCAAATGATGATATGTAGCCTAATGTTACTATAACTCAAATGATGTATATTGAAACAATGTAATATTTTTTCACTCTATCTTTAATACAAAAAATATTTAAGGTGTCATGGGTATAATGATTATAGGATTTGCACAAATAAATTTGTTGAAATGTGTTTAGAAATTTTCAAGAAAATAAAATTATGAAACTTGTATAAATCCAAATGATGTAAGATTTTCCAACATCCTCCCTATTTGTGATGGAATGGTTTCTTTAAAATAAGGTATATATATCAATCAAAGAATAATGAAATGGGTGTTTTTTTAAATATGAAAGTTAGAAATTATCTATAGACATGCATGTAAAATATGAAAGAATAAACAAGGTAGCAATGTTTTTTGAAATAATACCTAAAATAAATATGGTCTGATGGAATGCCATGATTTTAGGACATGCACAAAATATTTTTTTATAGTCTTTACAAACATTCAAGCAAATAATACTACACTTCTCTAGTTAAGTGAACTTACACCTTGAATTTTTGACATAAAATTGTGTATTACACATGTAGAAATTTTATTAACTAATTGATAGCTACGTATTTGTCTTCCCTTCCCCTCCTATTACCCTTCAATACTTTATATAATATTATTACATTAAGTGGTGTAACTACAATAGAAACAAGGGGTGAAATTTAATGGCATAAGCATGTTAACACAAATGATTAAAAAGTTGGAAAAACATACAAAATAAATAAAATATATAATCAACATTGAAAATTAATAACTCTAAACTATTTAATTATACTAAACAATTTTTTTAATGAAATTACTATATATTTTAGTAAATAAAATAGTAAATAATAATTTTAAAATAAGTATATTGTTAAATATAAAGTAGTTAATTATTTTATTTTATATTTTAAAAATTAAAGTATATAATATTCATTTTAGTGTATAGATATTAAATAAAAGAACTTAAATTTTAAAGTTATTTTAAATATATTATAGATATCTCATAAATAAAATAGTAAGTTATGTATGTATGAAAAAGTATCAAATAAAAAGAAAAACTAACAGAAAAATTCAATTAAAAGAAAAAATATAAATAAACATAAAATAAATTAGCATGGATATCTTAAATATATCTATATCAAAGATATTAGAGATATTTGTTTTGAAATTAAAAAAATAATATTAAAAATAAAATAATTTTTAAATAAATTAAACAATTTAAAATAATTCTTAAGTAAATTAAAGAATTTCAAATTGATATCTCATTCACTAATACATTTACAATATATTAGTTGATTTTTTATTAATTTAAAATTTTCTAATATACATGTACATTGTAATATATAAATTTTATGTAAATGCAAATGATTTATTCTTAATGTTTAACTATAAATAAATCACATAAAATATATTTAAATACCACTACATAAGAGTACTAAATGAACTCATTGTAGAAATAAAATGAACATAAATATATATATATATTTTGTTGATTCCATGCCTAGAATGAATAAATGATAATCTCGAGACAAAATACATATTAATGCATGGTAGAAATCATAAACATAATATAAATATACGAGTTCTTCCATTGCAACTTTAAATTGTACAATTAGTAAACAAAAACCACAAAATCAAATAAAACTTACTAAAATCATTTTACAATTTCTATATCCATCGAACAAGTTTCTAAATAATGGATATGCTTTGATATTCTTTATCAAATTTGGACAGAACGGGATGAGAATATAAAACGTCTATCCCCCAGCATGGAGTGAAACCATCTCATACCGGGTTCTTCCCGGGCATCAAAACAACAATAGTCAATACCGTACGTGGTAACGGTACTTAATAAAAAGTACTGTGCAAACAACGCAAAAGCACCGTAAACAACACCACGGTAATGATCATCAGGAAGCTCCGCAGGAAATAACCCTACTTTGGCTCGTGAATTACTGGCATTATCGAATTCCTTGACGTCCTTCACGTCTATCCAGCTCCTTATGCAGTCCTTCCACTCAAACACCCAGACATCCCGAAGAACAGCTACGCATCTGTGAACATAGTGAGCATTACTGTCAGTGCTTATGTTTTTCCACTGTCGAGTGTAAGGATCATAAACCTGCGCTCTTTTGCTTTGACGGGGGACGACATAAAACTTGTCATCAAGAAAAGCACCAACGCAGAGATCAAGCAGTGGAACGAAATTCATAGCAGGAAGAAAGTCCCACTTGTTTTCATCTACATTGTAAACAAAACCTTCTGGTAGAGGGGGACTGACACCCCGTTTGAAAGGCATGGGGCAGCCGCCGGCAACGTAGACGAGTCCTTCAGTTGGTGACGCTGCGCATGCAAAGTAGCATCGATTGCATGGCATGTCGGCGCCCCGCCGCCATCTGCGAGATAGAAAATCAAATATCAAGACACCTTCTATGTTACTACTCCTGTTAAGAAGTCCCATCACAACCAGCTGTGGCTTCGATCTAACGAACACAGAACGACGAGAGGGTGTGTATTCTAGTTTAATTTCTGTGGGGATTTGAGGCAGTTTCTCCAAGAAGTGCTGAAACAAGTAGAAAATAATTATAACGAAATCACTTTTAGTTTGTGGGGATTCGCAAACAGAAACAACTCCCTCCTCGCACTCGCCATGGCGCTGTCGCTCTTTAAAGAAATGTTTGCAGCTGAGTAGAGCGCTCCAGCTCTTGGAAACAGCCCTAAGGTTTCGGTGGAACCTGTATGGAACCCTTACCAGGCATTGCATCGCTCAATCGTCTAGAAGACCCGGAATTATTTCCATTGCGATTGGTAGGGGAGAAGACCTAGTATCCGCTACCCATTGAATAACCGCCACCTCCATGCTCACTCCACCCCCCAAAAAAATTTAACTTTGATCCATTAAAAAACTTTTTATGAACAAATAAAAAATTACAACACCAATCATGCTCATAACACAATGAGTAACTCACCAATCATAATAGACAGCTAAACATGTTTTTGCATTTATAAAAAAAGTCAACTTACACATAAAAAAGGCTCATTTACAATTTAATTTAAAACATTTACTGTTACAAATACCCCCACTTGCAAATGTTTATCCCTCATTACATTTTATATTTACAACTACACATGCACAGTTAATGGTGCTTTACATGACATAATCACAAATCTCCTTTTAACTCTATGGGATTTGAAATGCACAGTCTTTCACACACTCCCTGATAGCTATATGTATTTATTTCATTTTCTATAAGTATCTGCACAATTAAATATAGGTGTAAGGCTCCCCAAATAAACATCAAATCCAAATGTAATGTAAAATTCAGTCATATCATCTTTAAAAACATATGTGACTTGCAACTTCAAATTCAAATGCTCAAACAAATTCAAATTTGAAACACAATAACCAAATTGAATGCATTCAATTGTTAGATTCAAATTCCTTAATAAGAGGGGGAAAGTAGCCAGCGACATTCACAATTGCATCTTATTCTCTACAAAATTGAAAGCAACGACAAGCATCCTCTGCACATTCCTCTAATATCCCAAGTCTTAGGTAGGTACTTATAGTTATTTTCATTTATGCAGTGTCTTCTTACTTTATACATTCTAGTTATAGTTATTTTTCATGAATTGTGCATTTAACATTTCTATTTATGCAGTGTCTTCTTACTTTTCCTTATAAGTAAATGAAAGGTTTTTGGTGACGGTTTTTACTTTGCTTTGTGTTAATTTTCTATTATTTGTCATTTATTTATGAAAATAGGTACTTCTATTTATATTTGTATGTTTTTGGTCATTTGTCATTTATTTCAGTGTTTATATCAGGGTTTATATTTGTCATTTATTTTTGCTTGTATGTGTATTTATATTTGTTTATTTTTGGTCATTTGTCAGGGTTGGTCATTTATCAGGGTTTAATATGTATATGTGTGTATATATATATGCATTTAATATGTGTATATATGTGTATTATGTATTTAAAAACATATACACATATATACAAATACATACAGTTACTTACATATAAATACATATATACATGTATATATATACGTATATACATACACAAACACACACATATATATGTCTATAACTCTATTTAAATACGTTTTGTTTGGCTATCCAATACAATAGACTAGCATTTGTTTATTTTTGGTCATTTCTCAGGGTTGGTCATTTATCAGGGTTTAATATGTATATGTGTGTGTATATATATATACATGCATTTAATATATGTGTATTATGTATTTAAAAACATATACACATATATACAAATACATACAGTTACTTACATATAAATACATATATACATGCATATATATACGTAAATACATACACAAACACACATATATATACGTCTATAACTCTGTTTAAATACATTTCATTTGGTTGTCCAATACAATAGACTAGCATTTGTTTATATTTTTTACTTTCCATTGCACATACAGCAGGTTAGCATACATATATTTGTCATTTTACATTCTGTGTCTCTTGTTCATTCAACAAATCAATGTATATGTGTGTATCCTTTGCTTATCCTTTGAAAATGCAAACAATGGTACTGGTTGATCATTTACTTCCGCATCTTATTGAATTTGTAAATGAATGTGTATAATGATATATAACACAACTTATTGAATTTTCAAATGAATTTGTACAATGTTATATATATAACATTGTACACATTCATTTACAAATTCAGTAAGCTATGTGTTTGAATTTGTAAATGAATGTGTGCAATGTTTTATATATAACATTCTATGCATTCCTTTGAATAGATTCAATACATTGTGTGTTTGAATTTGTAAATGAATGTGTACAATGTATTATACATTCATTTACAAATTATGTGTTTGTTGTCTCTTCTTCATTGAGCAGATTGATATCTATGTCTGTATCCTTTAACTATCCTTTCAAAATGCAAACAATGGTACTAGTTAATCATTTTCTTCTGCATCTTTATGACCCATGAAGGGTTTATTCGATGATCGAAAAATTATTACTGCTTGTTTATGAAATAAATCATTCCTCTTACACACCTTTTCGCCACGTGTTGTTTGATTTTGTTAGGTAATGGTGCTGATTTCTTTTTCCCACATTGTATTTTACATTCTGTGTCTCTTGTTCATTCAACAAATCGATGTATATGTGTGTATCCTTTGCCTATCCTTTGAAAATGCAAACAATGGTACTGGTTGATTATTTTCTTTTTCATCTTATTGAATTTGTAAATGAATGTGTATAATGATATATAGCACAACTTATTGAATTTGCAAATGAATTTGTATAATTTTATATAAATAAAATTGTACACATTCATTTACATATTCAGTAAGCTGTGTGTTTGAATTTGTAAATGAATGTGTGCAATGTTTTATATATATAACATTTTATGCATTCCTTTACAAATTCAATGCACTGTGTGTTTGAATTTGTAAATGAATGTGTACAATGTATTATACATTCATTTAAAAATTATGTGTTAGTTGTCTCTTCTTTATTGAGCAGACTGATATCTATGTCTATATCCTTTAACTATCCTTTCAAAATGTAAACAATGGTACTGGTTAATCATTTTCTTTTGCATCTTACACTCCTTTTTGCCATGTGTTGTTTAATTTTGTTGGGTCATGGTGCTGGTGTTTTACACATGGGTTCTTTTGGGGTTAAATGATTTCCTCTCCCTGTTTTATCGCACGCTCAGGGCCTGGTAAAGTTCATTGTATCATGATTTTGTCTACATAAATGATAGAGAAATTTAGTGGGTTTGATCACATGTCTGCAAAAATGATATTTTGGGTATGCATCGACCTTTCTATAAAAAAACCATGCGAATTTGGGTTTTTTTGTGGTTGAATGATTAAATACGACCTGGTAAAGTCGATTGTCTCATGATTTTGTCTCTAGAAATGATCAGGAATTTCGTGGGTTTTAACACATGTCTGCAAAATAATATTTTTTGGTCTACTTTGACCTTTTTATAAAAAACCCATGTCACTTTGGGCATAAATCGGAAAACCCATTTAAATAAATATGTATTTGTGAAAACCCTTGCTTGGTTTTTTCCAAATTCGTGTGCTTAAGGAATTAATGTCATGAAACCCTTGCTTGGAATATTCTGCGTCTATCTGAAAACACACTTTTGTATTCCTGTGAGTGAGGAATTATTATTATGAAACCCTTGGTTACTTTTTTGTGCACATTTCCAAAAACCCAAGTCTATAATCAATCTACCTCTGTTCAAAATAATATCCTATTGCTGTTGAATACAACACAACTTCTTTCATTTTCTGTACAATGTGCTTTGAACACTGATATATATACATACATATATCTATGTATATATATATATATATATATATATGTATAGATATATGCATACATGTAACTATGTAATTATATGTATCCACAGATACATGTATACATATATTTATAAAAATACATATAAATACATCTATATCTACATATATATATGTAAACCCAAATTAAATGATGGAAAAGAATCAGATACCGAGAAAAAACACATTAGTCATATGCTTTAATCGGACCCTAATTGGGGTGTAATGTGTTTGCTGTCCAGTTCTAATGTTAGGAGATTAATATGTAGAAGTGATTTTTAATGGGTACCAAAATGATTTTATAAGGTGCTAACCTGAATTAGACCCATTGACTTTTGAGTAGATTTGAATGATAAAATAGATCTAATTGCATGTTAATAGTGACACAATTAGCACAGTTTTCTATTTTGCAATGTTTATTAGTGATTTTTTTTGTAATTATATCTATGTTTTGCAATGTTTATACATTGTTTTTCTGACAATTGATCACTTACAATGTACAGGATCACTGACAATCATGGCACCAAGGCAAAAGAGGAAAAGATTAGGTGGGAGGTGCTTGAATAGAGTACCTTGTGGAGTGACATTCAATGTTCTAGATATTGATGAAGAGCCAGCAGTGAACATGGATGAGGAAGTTATTTTTGAAAATGAAGAATAGACCAATGAAAATGATGGTTTTGAACCTGCTGTTCATAATACTGACATAGAAATGGAACCACCACCTGCTGACCATGTGACAACCCCAAATCTGTGCATGAAAACTTGGTCTATGTATGACATGGAAAAATCCATTACACATGTTGAGGACAATTGAATGCCAATCAGAGGTTCAATGATCAAATGGGGAATCCCGCCTAGCAGTTTGGGGGCATGGCTCAATGGTGTGACATCCACAAAAAAGGAGGGGAACACGAATAGTCCTAACTGATGAAGAAGAAGCTAAAATTGTGCAATGGTGTAAAGATATGGCTAATATTGGCCATGACTTTCAAGTGTCACAACTTAAGTCAACGATGTCCCACATGGTTGGAGTGAGGCCTAACCCATTCACAAATGGGATACCAAGGAGGTCATGGTGGGTTGGATTTCATCAAAGGCATCTAGATCTGACAATTCAAACACCCGAAGGAGTGGACACAGATCGAGCTATAATGCTGTGCCCCGAAATAGTTTCTTCATTCTATGATAACTTGGAGGAGTTGTACAACAAACATAATTATGGGCCCAAAAAAATATGGAACTGCAATGAAATAGGTGTGTAGGCTGGCAGAAATTGTGCAATGAGAGTTATTGCAAAAATAGGGACGAAATGTGTTCCATAATTAATTTCTAAAAGCAGAGAGTGGATCACTATTCTAGCTTGTGTTAGTGCAGTAGGTCAAGCTATACCTGGTTAATATTTGTTCAAGTCCAAAAGGAACATTAGAAACTATATTGTTAACTGTGAGCCAAGGGCATGCATGGAAATCCAAGAGCATGCTTGGATGACCAAAGAATTATTTGTGGAATGGTTAAAACACTTCACAAAAAATGTCCCAGGAGGTGTGTCACCAACCAACATACAACTTCTCATCTTTGACGGTCATGGTAGCCATGTGGCATTCAAAACAATTGAAGAAGCAAAGACTATGGGAATAGATTTTCTCACACTTCCAGCACATTGCAGCCACAAATTGCAGCCCCTTGATGTTAGTGTGTTCTCACCATTTAAGAACTACTTCAAAAAACAAACGAGTATATGGCTCTCTGAAAATCCTCAACTTGACATTGGAAGGGAAGAGTTGGCAACACTTGCCAACAAAGCTTTTGCACAAGCTTTGACTCCTAATAACATTGCAAGTGGTTTTAGAAGAACATGAATTTAGCCATTAGATTGACATGCACTTGAATTGGATATGGGGCCAAGCCAAGCTTTCGTGGTTGAAGAGGAAGGAATGACATTGGGAGCAAAAACATAGGGTGATATAGCTGATGATGAGGCACAGTTCATGGCAGTGGAGACTTGTTTGAGGATAGCAGGTTGGAATGAGGAACATATTGGACAGTTTGTGGAAACCTTTTCTGCAAGCATTCCCTTAAATCCAACAAATGAAGAAGGATATTGTCCAAAAAACATTGAGGTAGCAGAAATTCAACAAGAACCAATAGTTCGATCATGTAATCAGGCAGCTGAAAATGAAGAGAGTCTCAATCTGCCATCTGAATTTCAAGATGCAGCTTTGAACCTAGGGGTACATCTCAATTTCAGTCAAGTGGATGAAGGGTTGTCCATGCTATCACCACAAATGTTGATCCTGAAGATGTCATCCATTACTTCACAACTGGGAGAAATTGGGAGGCTGAAAATGATGAAGAGATGGAGTCGACGGTAATGACTCAAGTGATGAAGAGGCTGACTATGTGCCATGCACACAAGTCAATGATCAGCAACCAGCAGGCAGGAGAAGCACTTTTTTGCAACTCCCAATGCAATGGGTGCACCAATCATCTAATAGAGGTCGCAATGGGGTCCTACGCCTTAGTAGGTAGTCTCAAATTTTGACATTGGATGATTTCTTCAGTTTGCTGAATGGAAAAGAGGCACAAAAACAAATAAACCAAGAATTGTAGCAAAGGAAAAGGGAGCAAATGGCTGAAAAGAAGGAAAAAAGAGAAGCAATCCTCACACAGAGGGAGGAAAATAGATTGGAGCATGCTACAAAAAAATAAAATATTGTAGAGGAGAAGCTAAGGCAACGACATGAAAAGGAGCTTCAAAGGGAGCAAGCAAATATTGCTAGACAGTTGAAGGAAAACCAAAAGCAGGCAGAAAGAGCAAAAAGAAACAGAAGTAAGAGTACTCCTACAACCCCTCTTCCAAGTCAACATCCAATTTTAAGGGACATGATTAACATTTTGTCTCCAACCTTTACAACTCTTAGCAACCTACAAAATGGGTCTTCTGAAGGCTGCTCTCCATAGTTACAACTCACTCCAGAGGAAAATCATGCATTGCTTGCTTGTATAGAAAGTTCCATACAAAACAATCCACAGTCCTTAACATCTTCTCCAGTTCATGCAGAGTCAGTTGACCCCCAAGGACACACCACTTCTTAATCAGATATGTGGATGTTTGATTATGATTTTTTGTTGTCAACTTTTTGACCTCAAAGTGTGCTAGAGTGTTTTTCGTAAAACTGAATGCTAGTCTATTGTATTGGACAGCCAAATGATACTAGTCTATTGTATTGGATAGCCAAAGGATACTAGTGTCTAATTTTGTAGAAATAAATGGTAATCTAGTGTCAACTTATCTACTTCGATGTGTGCCAGTGTGTTTTTTGTAAGATTGAAGACTCCTTGTATTCTTTTTGACTTTGTCTTAATCATGTTTATGCTATAATAAATTTGATTTCACCCTAAGCATGTTTTGGAAGCTTTCCAAGTTAATGATCTATGCTTTTGTGATTTGAAATCAGTTTTGTGTTTGTTGTATTCATCTATCATTTTGTTGGATATGTGTTTGTTGTATTCATCTAACTAACATTGTTGAAAATTTAAATGTACACTAAGAAATATATGTGATTGAAATTCAGAAAATTATGTACATATATATATACACACATACAACTATGTATATGCATACATATACACATATATATGTATACATACATATATATATATATGTATATCTATGCATATACATAGTTGTGTGTGTGTGTATATATATATGTATACACAACTAAGTATATGCATACATATATATATGACTATACATCTATATGTAGCATATCCATAAATTGTAACTGTAAGTGTAAGTGGGAATCAATCTAATTCTAAATTGTAAGTTTACAATGAATAAGTAAATCCCATCATAAATCAAATCCCATTGTTCAGGTTCATGAATGAACATCATAAGAAAAAAGAACATCATAAATGAACACAATGTCTACCAGGTCACAACCAAAGTAAACTCTTGAAAGAATTGACCTAAAATGTCACCATGCAAATTGACATGCTCTTTACAAACTCCCTAGTTGTGTATACATATATACATACATACATACATACATATATATATATATATATATATATATATATATGTACATACATACATACATACATATATATATATATATATATAAGTATATGCATACATATATCTATACATCTATATGCAACATATCCATAAATTAATCATATTTGAAATTATAAATTTTTGAACACATACACTTGGAAATCAATCTAATTGTAAATTGTAAATGTAAGTTTACAATGAATAATAAAAATGAACATTATAAATGAACACAATTTCTACCGGGTCATAGCCAAAGTAAAGTCTTGAAAGACTTTACTTGAAATGTAATCTTACAATTTGACATGCTTTTTACAGCCTCCTAGCCATTTGACATGCTTGCCACAACAAACAAATATAATAGAACAAATAAACATGGACAATAGTTATTGAAATAAATAAAAAGATATACTAGTTAGTAAAAAATATAGAACAATAATTGAAACTTAGAGCCATTTGAACAAAAAATCCTTAATTATTTGGTGTGTTGACAAACACAATTACCAAACTGCCCACCATGAACATTGTTGCACCACCTCTCCTTGTTCTCCCATGCCTGCAAGAAAATATTTACAACCACAGGTAGTCACAATCGAGGCTAGTAACATAAAAACATCATATGACCTTTGAAATAATGCAAGTACACCAACACATAATTAATCAAGTTCAACATATTAAAAGATCCATATGGAATAGATAAATATATGTAAAAACATATAAATCTTAATAGAATTGTATACCAAGATTTAATCAACTTATAATCATTGTTTCTCATCAAGATTGGATATATGAGGAATGTGAAAAGGATGCCATTCAATGGTCTGTAGCATGGAGAGGATATTAGTAGAGGAGAATAATTGTGAATGGCATTGGCTATTGTCCCTCTTATTTAGAAATTTGAATATGACAATTGAATGCATTCAATTTGATTGTTGTGTTTCAAAAATGAATTTGTTATAGCATTTGAATTTGTAGCTGCCACTTACGTAGGTTTTTAGAGATGATATGACTGAATTCTGCATTATATTTGGATTCGATGTTTATTTGGGAAGCCTTATATATTTGTGATTTTTTGTAGGTTTACATGCATGCATACAGTCATACAAACATAAGCATACATGCAAACATTCATAGAAACATAAGCATACATGCATGTATTCATATAAACATATACATACATATACATTGTAGAAAATCAATAATATACATTGCAAAGCAAAAAAAAACCTAAATGTGTCACTATTAACATTTAATTTTAAAAATTATTTTATCATTCAAATCCGCTCAAAAGTCAATGGGTCTAATTCACGTTATCACCTTATAAAATCATTTTGGCGCCCATTAAAAATCACTCCTACATATTAATCTCCTTACTTTAGCACCGGACACCAAACACATTACACCCCAATTAAACTTCATTTGGGTTTCGATTAATGCATATGACTAATGTTTTTTTGGGTATCCCATTCTTTTCCATCATTTTACCATGCACTCTCTTTGGAAGGTACATACATACATACATACATACATATTTTTCAATAATCAAATAAAACCTTCATGGGTCATGAAAGATGCAGAAGAAAATGATTAACCAGTACCATTGTTTGCATTTTGAAAGGATAGTTAAAAGATACAGACATAGATATCAATTTGCTCAATGAAGAAGAGACAACATACACATAATTTGTAAATGAATGTATAATACATTGTACACATTCATTTACAAATTCAAACGCACAACATATTGAATCTATTCAAAGGAATGCATAGAATGTTATATATAAAACATTGCACACATTCATTTACAAATTCAAACACACAGCTTACTGAATTTGTAAATGAATGTGTACAATGTTATATATATAACATTGTACAAATTCATTTGCAAATTCAATAAGTTGTGTTATATATCATTATACACATTCATTTACAAATTCAATAAGATGTAGAAGTAAATGATCAACTAGTACCATTGTTTCCATTTTCAAAGGATAGGCAAAGGATACACACATATACATCAATTTACTGAATGAACAAGAGACATCGAATGTAAAATGACAAATATATGTATGCTAGCCTGTTGTATGTGTAATGAAAAGTAGAAAAATATAAACAAATGCTAGTCTATTGTATTGGAGAGCCAAACGAAACGTATTTAAACAGAGTTATAGATGTATATATACATGTGTGTTTGTGTATGTATATACGCATATATATACATGTATATATGTATTTATATGTAAGTAACTGTATGTATTTGTATATATGTGTATATGTTTTTAAATACATAATACACATATATACACATATATTAAATGCATGTGTATATATATATACACACACACATACATATTAAACCCTGATAAATGACCAACCCTAAGAAATGACCAAAAATAAAAAAAATATAAATACACATATAAGCAAAAATAAATGACAAATATAAACCTTGATATAAACATTGAAATAAATGACAAATGACCAAAAACATACTAATATAAATATAGGTACCTATTTGCAAAAATAAATGACAAATAATTGAAAATGAACACAAAGCAAAGTAAAAACCCGTCACCAAAAAGACCTTTCATTTACTTATAAAGAAAAGTAAGAAGACACTACATAAATAGAAATGTTAAATGCACAGTTCATGAAAAATATCTATAACTAGAATGTATAAAGTAAGAAGACACTGCATAAATGACAATAACTATAAGTACCTACCTGAGACTTGGGATATTATAGGAATGTGCAGAGTTTGCTTGTCGTTGCTTTCAATACATACATACATACATACATACATACATACATACATACATACATATGTATGTATGTATGTATGTATGTATATACATACATACATATCTACAAACATGATACATGATGATTTGGCATTGTGGGTTACTATTACAGCGAGGAAGGTTAGAATTATCACTCATAAACATACTTTATAGGAGGAAACACCATTAAATAGGATTCACAATCACTTTCCAAAATATGAGATATAAAATAAATTAGAAAAAGATCAATATACATAAAAGACAATCCTTCTCATATAACTATCCTATTTAATTAGTTTTCTTTGGAAATTTTCCTTATCTATAGTTACACTAATTACACATGAATATGCACTTGAAAGCGAATACAACGCATGCTATTGAATGCTACACTTAACTTACATATTGAACACCCTAAATACAGTATCAAAAACTCATTAAACTACAAGCATCAAACACAATGCATATATTTTAATTCTATGAGTAACATTTATGTTGTATAATCTTTGAGTCATTTCTTTTAAGAGTATCAAACAAACAACACCGTAAATATAAATGTCAAATAGTGAACTAGCTGTACATGTCAAACTAATAAAAAATAAATAAATCTGGGCTATCATTTATGATAATTGAAAGTCACAAATACTAAATCTAAGATATTAACTCATACAAATCAGACTTCTAACAAATATAACATTTGCTACTTGGTTTCTCATTCGTATGCTAATTTGTGTACCTTAACCCACAATGCCAAATCATCATGTATCTATATATATCTAAATCTATCTATATATAAATGTATGTATGTATGTGCATACATACATACATACATTCATATATATATGAATAACACGTGTGTATACATACATATATAATTTAATTGCTTCCTAATAAGAATTAGGACTACCATTGTTTGCACTTTGAAAGGAGACTGATGTTTTTTGTTACCTCACACCATGGACACACAACTTTATATATACATACATACATACATACATATATATATATATATCTATATATATATATAAATATGTATGTATGTATGTATATGTGTATGTATGTATGTGCATACATACATATACATACATACATACATACATCATACATACATATGTATGTATATGTATGTATGTATGTGCATACATACATACATACATACATACATACATACATACATACATACATACATACATACATACATACATACATACATACAATGTGGGAAAAAAAAACAACACCATGACCCAACAAAATCAAACAACACATGGCGAAAAGGCGTGTAAGAGGAATGTTTTTTTTGAACAGAGGTAGATCGATTACACAGTTGGGTTTTCAGAAATGTGCACAAGAAATTAACCAAGGGTTTCATAATAATAATTTCTCACTCGCAGGAATACACAAGTGTGTTTTCAGATAGATGCAGAATATTCTAGGCAAGGGTTTCATGAGATTAATTCCTTAAGCACACAAATTTGGAAAAAACCAAGGAAGGGTTTTCACAAATACATATTTATTTTAAATGGGTTTGCCAATTTAAGCCCAAAGTGACATGGGTTTTTTATAAAAAGGTCAAAGTAGACAAAAAAATATTATTTTGCAGACATGTGTTCAAACCCACAAAATTCCTGATCATTTCTAGAGACAAAATCATGAGACAATTGACTTTACCAGGTCGTATTTAATCATTTAACCACAAAAAAACCCGTATTTGGAAACAAAAAGCAAGGGTTTTCACAAAAATGGCCTATACTAAATGGGCTTGCCGATTTATGCCCATATTCACATGGGTTTTTTATAAAAAGGTCGACGTAGAACAAAAAATCTTTTTTTGCAGACATGTGGTCAAACCCATGAAATTCATCATTTCTGCAGACAAAATCATGATACAATCAACTTTACTAGGCTGTGAGCGTGTGGTAAAACGAGGAGAGGAAATCATTTAACCCCCAAAAAAACCTATGTGTAAAACGCCAGTACCATGACCCGACAAAATAAAACTACACATGATGAAAAGGCATGTAAGAAGAATGATTTATTTCATAGACAAGTAGTAATAATTTTTCAATCATCGAATAAACCCTTCACTGGTCATGAAAGATGCAAAAGAAAATGATTAACCAGTACCATTGTTTGCATATTCAAAGGAGAACGATATTTGATGTTACCTCAAGTCGTGCACATGAGCAGGATCCGTGGAGAGCCGTTGCCATCTGCATTCTCTTCCATCGCCGAGAAGCTTCTAGACATAGCGCGCTTTAAAATGAGTGAACAAAATGGGATACCCACAAAAAAAATTAGTTATATGCATCAATCGGACCCCAAATGAAGATTAATCGGGGTGTAATGTGTTTGGTGTTCGGTGCTTTAGGAAGGAGATTAATATGTAAGATTTATTTTTAATGGGTGCCAAAATGATTTTATAAGGTGCTAACATGAATTAGACCCATTGAATTTTGAGCGGATTTGAATGATAAAATAGTTTTAATTAGATGTTAAAAGTGACACATTTAGGTGTTTTAATTTTTTTTTTGGTGGTTATAGCTAGCGGGTATTGGGACGTTAGGTGACGAAAAGCAGATGACACCTCTAAAAGGTGTCTTTTTGACCTCCACGCGCATATTAGATGCTACCGCACTCTACCGAATTTCCCAGAAGCCAAAACTTTGGTTATAAGATCTTAACTCGTGTGTGAAAAAACCCATAATTTTTTTTTTTTTTTTCTGATTCGACATACGGTTTGAATTCTACGGTTGCGTGAAGTTAGCCCTGGCGGATACTGGGTCTTCTCCCCTACAACTCTCAGTGCACAAACGCTTTTAAATAACTCTCCAGTCTCAATCCCTACATATATACATAATGAAAGCAACTTTTCACATTTTAAAAAGTTGCTCTCTTTTGGAGGGAAGCTTATCTAGTTCAGTTCCATTATAAGAATGAATTATTTTATATAATTATTTAAACCACCTATTTTTGACCATAGTTTTATATTTTTTTTATATAACTTTTTCAACCATCTAGATAAGGGTAAGCAATTATTTAATTTCAGTTGGGCTTAGTTTTAGGAATTTATATAATTACTAATTGTCTTTTGACATGAAGCTTTGTCATGGTTATAGGGGTTTAAATTTAGAAGGAAAAGATTTATTGAAATTTGACTTGAAAATCTTGTTAATTGACATAATTAATTTTCTTAGTTTTGTTATGCTAAATATTATTATAGATATATTACTATTTGTTACTACAAAATACTATATTACATAAAAAATTTGCAAGCCCTCTTTTAGTAATGAATATTATATTACATAATAACTCTGCAAACCCTATTCTTAAATGATATCATTTCTTGGAGTACAAAGAAATCCCCAACTAGAGGATTTCCTAACATTTAAAGGAACAAGACAACTAAACATTGGGCTATGATGACATGCCATATGCATCCATGACATCTTTTCTCTTCTAAGAAGGCTGGGGTGTTATGGTGGTGCTCTTGGAATTGAATGCTAGAAACACTTTGATAACTGGACCTAATTTGTTATCCAAATCTAATAATGATTTTGTCAGTTCTTAATCTCCATAAAGATTTTTGACCCCCTATTTGTTGTAGCCTAGTCCTATGAGATTTTAGATGACTTTTTCCTCACATCAAGGTTGTATTGATGACACTTAATTTTTCTATTTTGTCAATGCAAAAGGATGATGGGTTGAGAAGTGCCTTGATTTTTTCCTTAAATTTATCAATGCAAGCTTGAGCTTCTATGATCTGTGAACACAATTTAGCTCCCAGATTAATGGTCAAAAAGTCATTTTGAGTTTTAGTCAATTTTTTTTATATTCCCTCAAGAATTTAGTTTATTCTTTGGACATTCTACCTTAGAGCGATAATCTTCCACTCAATGCTCTTCTTCCATACAATGTATATGTTGTCATTGGCATGAGTTATAATTCACCCAACCACCAATTTATTTGCTCCCAAGTCTATAATTTCTTTCAATTTTTTTTCCACCTTTAACTAATAAACTTCTTTAGATTTCGAGGTTGTGATATCATCATTAATCTTGTTTCTTCTATCTTCTATGTTATTTATTAAATTTTTAGCTTCTTCAATAAATTTCATAGTCTTGTTTGAAATCTCACTAGCTCAGTCTTGTATGGTTTTCCCATAGCAGTTATGTTTTTGAACCTTTTCAATGTTTTCCTTCCCACTAATTGAACTTGGGTCAAATGAAGAATTGATTTTCCCTAATGGTTGAGCATAAGTATATACACACACATATATATATATATTGTTTGAATTTCCCTCAAGACATTGTATGAAAAAGGTTATATTGTTTGTTAAAAACAATATTATTTCATTTATGCTTAGCATTTTCTGGCTATTCTAATTTTGAGAAGGTGTTGTTGAGAAAAGACTATATTGTTTGTGAAAATGACTATTATTTGGTTTAAGGTTCGCACTTTGTGTGTATGGTTTTGCATGGGTTCCTAGCTATCATTTTTTGTGTTTTGTGGGTTTCTTTGTCTGGGGTGGTCTGCCAACTAAAAATATACTACTTTCTGAACAAAAGCTTATCACAAATAGAAACAATAGAGCCTTCTTAATAACATGCTCTGAAAAATTAGTAGTCACAAGCCCATGAAAAAATATACTCGTTTGTGAACAAAAGCTTATCCAAAATTGATTCTCAACAAAAGACTATCACAAATAGAAACAATATAACACTTTCAACAACACCCTGTTGAAAATTAGCAATGAAAAACACATCAAAAAATATGCTCGTTTTTGAACAAAACCTTTTTGCAAATTGAAACAATACAACCCTTTCAACAACACTTTGTAAAAAATAATACAATATAGCAAGCACATTCACAAAAATTCCACAGTCGATGAATGCACTTGCACCTTCACACAAGCTTTCCCTCCTTAGTCATGACCACATTGAAGAACAACATAAACCTAGACAATGACACCCAACAATGTGTTTTCAAAAATTGCACAAATGTTCACTTTGTTATCTGAGGACTTTTAAGATAGATTTTACTTACACCATAACCACTACAAGGAAACCATATAACAATTAATGCTGATGCCTTTTCACTGGCCTCCTCTATCATCGTCCTCAGATAACCGCTATATTTTCGATGGCGCTGGAGACCTAAAAATAGGGAAGGCTGACATAAATTCCAACCAAAGTTCACCAAAATGGAAGACAACTTGCCACCTTTTCCTCACCACTAGAGGGGTAGAAAACTAGATAGACACACAAGAATTTTGACTAGAGTTCATACAAATATCCAATAAGATTTGAACATAGTATCTCATTTATGATTTCCATATGGCAGGGTAGACCAACCACACTATCTACACCTATTAATATATCTACTTGTGGACATAGTTGTATGTATGTCTACATTTATGTATGCATATAGATAAATATTCATGCATGCAATTAAAATCTCCCTGTGTATAGAAGTTTCTGCTACATATTTGTGTAGATATATGTATGCGTATTGGATATCTATGCGTATATGCATGCAACATATAATATCTTGACAGAGTTTTGTGTAGATATATGTGTCTATTATGTATTTGTGTATGTAAGTATCTATGTCTGGGTATCCATCTAATACTTACCAAGTGTTCTTGCTACTACTTTGCGATCTCTAATGATAGTGTCATGCTAAATATGGATGTCATATGGTTCTTGGCTATAATGTTTGTTACGTATGCCATGCACCTCAATCTAGAAACCACCGCTGAACAATGCTTTATTTATTGAAAATACTGTAAACTGCTCAAGTAGTTTGGTGAGTTTTAAATGCAAAGTATTATTGAAACCATTCCCAATGTATGTAGCACATATAGTTTATGCAGCTCCTGCAAAGCTGGGTAGAGGTTATTTTGTGTTTTTTTGCATGGGGTGATGGTTACAAAGCAAAAGAAAAGTGTCGCCTGTGATAACACACCCCTTTCTCAACAAAACCTTATGGAAAACTGAAACAACATAGCGTTCCCAACAACACCTTCTCAAAAATTAATAGTAGCAAACCCATCCAAAAATAGAGTTATATATATATGTATATATACACCACACACACACACACACACACACACATATATATATATATACATATAAAAATCCACATATATACACACACATATATACATATACATATACTGGAAATTTTTTAGCAAGGCATTGTTTTGTTTCATTCTGTTGCTATATTTGATATGAGAGCCATGAGCGATGAGGGTAAGATTCCTGTGAGGATGCAAGCTGGATTAAGATTTGTGCAGCTTCTACGAAGGTGAGTGTAGGTTATTTTGTGTTTTTTGAATGGGCGGATGGTTTCAAATGCAAAAGAAAAGTGTCACTTATGATAATATTTTTCCCATTTTTGTGTAGGAAAGTTAGCGAGAAGAGGTGTGTTTGAAGCAAGTGGGAAGAGGTCCATGTCGAAGAAACCCTTGGTGATTCTATTTGATTTGTGGTTCATGCACTGTCCCAGGCTATATTGCTTGATTTTCCATAAGGTACTGTTGATTGTTTCAAATATCTTGTCTAATTTATCGTTTGGGTTTTGTGTGTATCGTTTTGCATGGATTTGATATTGTGATTTTTTGTGGGTTTCATATATATGTACATATATATGTGTGTGTGTGTGTGTGTATGTAGATCTATATATGTGCAACGCTCACTGCTACATGAATATCATAAATGAGTGACGAGGGCATGCTTCTGTGAAGGTGCAACTGTGTGAATTGGCTGTGGAATTTATGTGAAGGTGGTTCAAGGCAATCTTGTGCTTTTTGCATGCGTCGATGGTTGCAAAAGGTGTGAGTTGTGACAATTCTTGTATATATATCTCTGTACACCCTTACCAATATTCTTTAATTCGTGGTTCATAGTTTGTGCCAAGCTATATTGCTTGATTTGCGACAAGGTACTGTTGATTGTTTGAAATCTTGATAAGCTGTTGTTCACTAAATACAATATAGTTTCTAAGCACAAAATATTACCTCATTTATGGTTCATGATTTGTGTGTATGGTTTTCCATGTATTTGAGACTGTCAATTTTCATGTGTTTCTGTTTATGGTCTCTGTGTTTTGGCTATGTTTGCAGGCTTGGAGAAAGAACATAGGCTAGAGAGAGACACCAAGAAGAGGTGTGTTTGAACCAAGCGGGAAGAGCTGAATGCCAGTAATACCGTTTGCCACATTGTTTCATTTGCAGCCTGCGGTTTTTGGAACCCTATATTATTTTATCTGCAATAAAACACTGTTAATTGCTTAAATTTTTGATAAGATGTAGAAAAAAGTATATTTTTTGGATGGGGTTGTCATTGTTAACTTTCGGCAAGGTGCTGTTGAGAAGGATATATTGTATCAATTTTTTGATAGGGTTTTGTTGAGGAATGAGTACATTTCAACTCTAGTTTATTTTCGTGAGTCTTTGTGGGTTTCTATTTATGGCTTCCATTTTGTTGCTATGTTTCGAAACAAATAAAATTGTTGATGTTATGCAGTGTTTTTTGGTTGCTCTTTTGTATCTTGGGGTATATTGTCTCATCCTCAAAAAAGGTGTTGTTGAGAAGTCTTCCAATTCTCCTTAAGACACTATATTTGTTGGCTTCTATTTTGTGGTTATGGTTGCAATGGAATAAAATAGTTAAACCTATAGAATTTGTGTTAGATTCCATTGGGAATTGTTGATTATTGTTCTCTTGCTTTAGCTATATGGTTTCATTTTTGAGAAGCTGCTATTGAAAAGGCTACATTGTTTCAATCATCAATGAGGTTCCATTGAGACAACAATTTATTTTTGTATGGATTTGTTACCATCAATTTTCTATGGATTTTGCTTTAAGGTTTGTGTTTTTGTGGCTATGGATTTCCACTAGTTTGTAACAGTGTATTTTTTTGTTTTGCAAGTTTCCATGAGTGGGCCAGTGTTCAATCTAAGGGCGTTTGATTTATCACTTGCGTTATGTAGTTATGGTTGCAATAGAGTGAAATAGTTAATGTTATACAATTTAAGTTTGATAAAATCAACAATTGGGCATAGCTTTCCTAGTATGATATTTCGTTTGATGCTACCATTAATTATAATGGTGGAAAATATATTTTCCCTATGTGCAAATACATATATTTGTCATTGTGGGTGTAGACAATATTCATACACATTGATACCTATGTTTATTGGTATTGCTACATTTTCCAAATGGAAAGCTATATTACAAGTGTCATATGCAACATTTATGCCACTCTTCATCTAACTCTCACAACTCACATGTAGGATGGGTGGTTACCCCATATTTGTGTGAACTTTGGTCAGAATTTTCATCAGCCTTGCCATCTTCTGAACCTTCTCATGTAGGGGGGTCCAGTTAGGATAGAGCTGGTTGATATCTTTTCATTTTTAAATGAAAATAATTTGGTGCACCAATAGAGAAGGCCAATAAAATTAAACACTGGTTGAGATCATGACTAATTTGCATATGGTTCCTGTTCGGTAGCTATGGTTTGAGAGCAATAAAATAGTCAATGTTCTCATTGAAGGATAGTTGTTACCTGTCCAAACCTTAACAAGGGTTTGTTACAATGGAAGGCTGTATATCAACAGTGAAATGGAACATTGATCAAACCATTATCGAGGCCTACACAAATAACAACCATCCTTGAAATCATACAGAAACATGTAGCAACAGTCCATTGTGAAGGACATGAACTATTTTATCACCTTGCAACCATCCCCACTAGACATGAACCACATATCAAATAGGAATCATCATTAACCTATGAAAAGAACAAACATATCAAGCAGGAAATATGAATATTGTTTGCATTTGATTTCACATAGATATGTCTCTACAAACACAAATGAATAATGTGTGTCTCTAATTTCACAAACATACATATATGCAATATACATACAAATGGTGTCTATAGCTAATTTGACATACACACATATCCACAGTGGAGGAAACAGGAACAAAACACTACAAAAGAGACACATAATTTTTTCCATGCATATATCTCTAAGGAACAAATCTGTATATATACATCCAACACATGGAATAGATGTACTTGGAGTTGAAAAATAAATTCCACATCAATGTATATGTCTTGAAAGTTAGCTGCATCAACATATATGGACATTTAAAAAATCAACATTCTAAAGTCACCAAAGCAACTAAATAGCCTATTCCATTTACAAAAAGGCATTGTTGACGTAGGTCTATAGCCCCAGATTATAACCAAAGTCAGAGGATGATAGCTAACAACACCTTGCAGAGTACAATTAAGGCCAGCAACCCTTCCATATCACAACTTTTCTGACAACTGGGGGAAAGGTGGCAGAGGTGGCTAGCACACGCTGGGAAGCTATAGAACAACCGTCAATTCAATGCCTTATAGAAAACAACATAAACTATATAGTGGTGCAACCATAAACACAAATCCAAAGACTTGAATGACATAATCATGATTTCAACAAAGACATATAAAGTAATTTTCCAATCCGTGACCAATACATAGATGCAACGGCTATCAACAAGTCTATAATGACCACTAGATGTTGCATAGGAAATATTGCAACAAAAGAAAGCTATATGCAAGGCCACTAAAATGGAAGACATGTAAATAGCTAAACATAAGCCACTCCTAAATAGCCAACAAACAAAAACATGAAGGCCACATAAATACGTCAAATATAAACAAGTCAGACTATACATCAGAAAGGCTGCAAATGCAAGTAAAGCATGTTTGCAGTTTGCTCAATGCACATGGGAAACAACTGTAGACATGAAAAATGTCCTGATCAACTAACTTTGATTCTTCTTTAAATCATCCCTTTATTAATGACTTAATTAATCCATCTTAATTCCTCTATTAAATCTCAATCAATCAATTTTTCTTAATTAAATCATAAATCAATCCTAAAGTCCCTCTTTAATTAAATAAATCAATCTTATTTACTTAACTTCTAAAGTTATTCATTTAATTAAATAAATCAAACTTATTTAATTAAACCACTAACATCATTCCCTTTAGCTAAATAAATCAAAACATTCATTTAACTAAGTCTAAATCACTTTTCATCTCTTTTTTGATTTATTTTAATCCATAAATCTAAGTTAAAAAGTCAAATCATCTAATCCCTCATTAAATTAATCTAATCCTGATTAATTTAATCTAAACTTATGTCACATCCTCTAGCTTTTCCCACTTGCACAAATAAATCAATTAATTCATTTATTAAATCTTCTATTTTCCATCAACAAGGCATCTTTAGGGAATATTCCTCCATTTCAAATTTCCCTCCAAGTGGGATGAGTCCTTTCAACAAGGAATTTATGTCACCTTACAAGTCCTTTTTCATTGAGCCAAGTGGCCATTACTCCATTTGACTCTCCCTCCACCTTGTCATTTCAACATTTTCAAATTTCAAATATATTCATTTATTGGCACATTCATCAAAACTTGCACAACCTTCATTCTATCACATCTTGACAAGTGGCATCTTGTCATTGGCTCATGATTTATCCCACATCCTCCATGCTTTTCATTCTTCCATCCTTCTTGGTTATAAATAGAGACCCTCTCTATTGATTTAATCTGACACAACTTGAGACACAATCTTAAGCATTTGAATCTTGTTCATCATATCACCCAAGAGCTTATCAAGATTTGGAAAGGGCTTCTTTCCACATCAAAGAAGCACCAATCCACTATGAGATAGGGTTTACTTCATGTTTTTATATGCTTTAGTTATCTTGTTATTTGATTTCATTTTAAAGCATGTTGGATTATCTCATATGGATATTGAATTTGTTTTCTTTGTTTTGAAATACTAACTATGCTAATGATGTGTGTGTTAGAGTTTTAACCATTTACATATTTTGATGTCCCAAACAACCAATACAAGTGGCGGGAACAAAGAATAAACAAGGAATAGACTTACATGATCGGTGCATGATAGTTGTTGAGCAACTTGGGGAGAGTTAGAGTCCACCGACATTGCTGGAGTTGCTCTTTGGAAAAACAGAGCTACAATGCCAGCGGATGGCCACAAGTTCTATTGCGAGAACAATACAATGACCAAACATTCAATTAAACCATCAAAATCTAACAAGGTCCCATTCTCAAGTTTTAAAATGAAAACCTTTGTAAATTTCAATTTTTTTTATTGGCACATCTAGAATATGATAAAAAACAAATAATGTAAAAAACACAATTTATAGATCTCTCCATAAATAATTTCAAAAATAATCTATGTTCCTCCAACACAACCAATGTAATGCCCCGCCACGCAACCCCAGGGGAAGTTGCAAACTACTAAACAAATGCACAATTTTTCTTTTTTGTTTAATTACAAATACATGTATGATCACAACACAAAGCCAACAATCCCCTAAGGTTATGAGACAAAGATTAATTAGATCACAAATTAAAACAACATGCATGAAATGAAACATAACAACATTCACTTAACTAATTAAAGCACATACATTCCATACATGAGATTTTCATTAAGACCATGAGATCCTTCATGGTTACCAATGACAGAAGTTATATAATTACAATTACATCTCTCATTCCCAGAATGAGGTAAATCAATAACATGATTGTTTATTACAATTTCCACCTCGATAACAATGAGGGGTAAATAAAATACAAGAGCAACTAACATAAATGAAACCAAGGTAGCAACTGGATCCCACGAGCTCTCCAACATGAAAGTCTCGTCCACATAAGCCAACGCCAAAACAATAGAGTAAGGTGCACGTTCCACCCAACCAAGTGATACCCGAAGGCTCACCCCCCGTGCTAGGAGATAGTAACAAGGGTTTCAGGTCAAGACCAACAACCTCTAAACATAGGCAACATGACTCAACTGAAAAAGGATACGTACATGACATCACATGACACAAAGGTTACAATGCTTCCAGATTTGAAGTAAATAATCACATCACGAATGCAAACATAATGCTGACTTAGGAGAAGTGTCATCACAATGTCGCATGGGATATCCTGGCAAGTGTTCCTAGGTCCCGAACCCCATCTCGGGATATCCTGGTAACCTCTAACGACTCCCGGCCCCACATGCAAACCAATGCGGAATCAATTATCTTTCGAAGGGACAAGATAACGATCTTGCCATTCCAGGCCTTCTCGTCTCATCCCAAGTCTATACAAGCACTTGCGTCCATGAGCGAGGAAAAAATTAATCTTTTTAAATGTTGGTACCGCCTATGCTAATTAATTGGTTTAAGTTTTCACATAATTAACCAACTTACATTGAGATCTCTTGGCACCACTTTGTGTGCCGGCCCTCAATGCAAGCCACTTCTCTCAGACAACACGTGGAACTATGCCACCACCAAAGGGTACTCAAGTACGACCTAGGGATAATGAATCCCTAAACACGACATGAAGAAAAAAAAACCCGCCCAAGATAATTAGCTATAACACTGGACACAAGTACGCACTACCCATGGCAAACGAGGTTGATTGACATGCTGACAACCCCAAAACACATAAAAGACGATTCAATCTGGAAGACTTACGAGATTTGACTCAAAACCCAACAAGAATAAGCACCCCATGACGAAAGAAAGCTTGCAAACATTATAAGGTAATCTACCTTCGGATTTCGTAAATCCAATCATTCATCGCATTAGTGCATTTAAACAATTTAAATAAACTATGTTCTTGCACAATCACATAAGGGTTTGAATGTTCGTTTGATTCTTGTTGACGCAATACACACAATATCTTTAAATCAATTTCTTTTCTTTTGATAACCAATGATTTCCCATAAACCAATTTTCATTTATCCCTTAACAAATATCTCATTATAATTTAAATACTTCCTCTCTTTTAAAAAAATAAATCACATTTAAAAAAATACATATATATTTATTAAATATCTACATAATCAGATATACATATATATATACTATATATATATATATATATATATATATATATCTAATTACATATATATTTAAAAATAAATAAATATATATAATTAATATTTAAATGTGCATGATAATTACTTAAGCATTTATTAAAATATAATATACACATATTATATATATATATATTATATAATAATATTAAATTATTATATATAACATATATATATATATATAAATTATAATTTAATTGACAAAATAAAATATTGAAATCAAATTTCATATTATATGTATTAAATATAAAACATATAATATAAAATATGTTATATGTTTTATATTTAATAAATATAATAAATGAAATTAAAAAGCAAATTTCATAACCAAACGCCATCCACACTTAGGGTTCGGTCCGCCCTGTTTGAACAGGGGACGCAGCCCCCATGAATGGGGGCGGCGACCTGTGTAGGCAGCGACGGCGCTGCCTCCACAGGCGGCCGTCGCCATTCTTGGGGTGGCCGAGGGTTTAAACCCTCCCCCAAACACTTAGCCCATCCAAAAAAAACAAATCCGCCACGCGGATTTAAACACACCAACGACTGGTAAAAACGAAAATTTTGGGTAAAACCCAGAACGGTAAAAAAAACACAGTTTCACATTACTTCAAATTTTTTTGGTTTAAACAACTCACAAATATATATATGTATATATATATATACATATATATATATACATATATATATATATATGTATATATTTATATACATATATATATATGTATATATTATATATATACATATATATATATGTATATATATATATATATATATATACATATATGTATATATATATATACATATACACAGTCATGGTAAATGACTGTAAAAATACTTATTTTCCATACCCAGATTGAGCAAATGCTCAATCTAAGAATTACAATAAGTTGCCATTGAAATTGCAAGATTTAATGTACAATAAATTAAAGATTTCTCACAATTTGAATTAAGATTTTTCCAAGCAAATACACTTTCATAGAAAAACTATTGAATTTCCATGGTTGTTTTCAAGATTTTCCATTGATAGTTTGAGGATTTTTTTTTTGTTTATCTTTTTTTTTCACAAAAGTTTGAAAGTTCTTTTGTTCAAGTTCAAATGAAGATCTTCTCATGGGTTTTCAATTAGAATTTGAATTCCATTGATAGATTGAACCATTTCAAACAAAGAAAAATTAAAATAAGATGGCATATTAAGGAAAGCATGGAACCTTTTGTTTTTCTCCAAGCTTTTTTTTGAATCCTTCAATGGAGGTTGCTCTCTTTCAAATTTTGCTTCAGCCAATCTTTCCAATCCTTCTTCAAAAAAAATTCTCCAAGAATTCCAAGTTTCTTGTTGCTCTTCCAAATTACCCAATTCTAGAAAAGATAAAAAAGAAAAAAAGAAAAAATGCATTTCCTTATGCCCTTTCCTTCTCCAAATTGTCAAACCCCTAATTTGAGTTCACCCACCAAAAGTTATTGCAAATTTAGATATTTTCATTTTTTTGAAAATTAATAAAACAATTCTATTTCCCATTTCAAATGCATAATATTTATTTAAAGCAAAATTCTATTTGCACCCCAAATGTCAATTAAATTCCCTTTCATCCACAAAATTGAATTTAACAATTACATTTAAAAAAAATCATTTTTAATTTTATTTCAAGAGGAATGCAAGGCAATTTCTATTTTTTTGATTTGTCACAATATTTAATAATGCTAACACAATTAAAATAATTTAATTAATCAACAATAAATCTAATTCATGATTAGATTATTTTATTGATTGAGTTAAATTAACTAATTAATTAATAAGCACTCTTTTATGAATTTTGGCAATAAATTTAAATAAAGCAAACACCATTTCACTAGGAAATTTAATCACGTAAGCAAGGAGAGACGAGACGACAAGGAAAATAACTTATACCAACTGTCAACTCGACGACACACTATGGCTAGGGTGATGTCACGACACAGAAAACCAAGCTACTATCTCCCAATTGTTTTTTGTTGAACAAGGGACATGCTCAGACCTGTTGAATCAGGTGGAGTCAATGTCCTGTACCTGCATCCTGCACATAACACGAATGTCGAACATGCATATATATATAAATATTAAAACACACCGTGAAGAGGAAATTGCGGAATCACAAGGCACTCACATGCGAGTGATGTGATCCCATCCCCTTCACCAATACAATATCGCTAAATAATGCCTCTAATCATCAATGGTATAATCAAAGCATAAAGCATCAATAATTCACATACATGATAATTTAATCCACAACATGAAATAATAATATCATCTGATTAAAGTACCATCACATCAAAACATAATGTTTACATCGCTTAACAATTAGCGGTCAAAAGTAACCAAGTTATAACCAACGTGCTAACAAAGCAAAACATACATAACGAACACTGTTCGATCAAAAGAACAAAATTCTGAGGGGTGTTACATCCTCCCCCCCTAGGGTTAGGCTTACTCCTGGAAGCCTGCAAACAAATAGGGATAAAGTTCCCTCATCCTAGCTGCATCTTCCCAGGTGGATGATGTGTCATCCCTAGGATCCCACTAGATCCTGACCTGATCAATATCTCGCCCTCGAAGAGCGAGCGTTCTGTGCTCCACCATGGCCACGGGCTCCAAAGCCAGCTGCTCGTCCTCTACCTGCAAAGCATTCCAATCAAGGACATGAGAAATGTCTGGATGGTACGGCCGAAGAATTGATACATGAAATATGTCGTGCACACGCGAGAGACTGGGCGGTAAAGCAAGACGGAAGCAATAGGACCAATCTTCTCGAGAATATCGAAGGGTCCAACAAAGCGAGGCACCAACTTAGAGCCTTTTCCATAACGGATTGGACTCTTTCGTGGACGCACACACAAGAAGACTCTATCGCCTACGAAAAACTGATGATCCACTCTATGCGCATCTGCATACTTCTTCTGCCTATCCTACACTGCCACCAAGTGCTCTCTAATCCTATCCACATGTTGCTCTATATCCTGCAACATATCAGAACCCAAAGCTACTCTGTCCTCTAGCCAATCCCAACTCAAGGGAGTGCGACATGGTCGCCCATACAATGCCTGGAATGGAGCCATACCGATAGAACTCTGAAAGCCATTATTATAGGAAAACTCTACCAAATAGAGATAGTCCTCCCATCGTGTCTGCTGGTCCATCACATACATACGCAACATGTCTTCGAGGATCTGATTGACCCTCTCAATCTGTCCATCTATCTCTGGGTGGTAAGCTGAACTGAAGTTCAACTGTGTTCCCATCGCATGCTGTAATGACATCCATAGAGCTGAGGTGAACATTGGATCCCTGTCAGAGATAATCTGACGTGGAATACCATGCAACCTCACTATATCCTCCATGAACACTCTAGCTATGGATGATGCAGTATAGGAAGCGCGCATAGGTGAGAAGTGTGCTACCTTCGTCAACCTATCCACTGTCACCATAATTGCATCATGCTGTCTCGAAGAGTTGGGTAAACCAACAATGAAATCCAATGAGATTATATCCCACTTCCACTCTGGTACTAAATGTGACTGCAAAATCCCTACTGGATACTGGTGTTCGACCTTCACCCGTTGACAATCAAGACATCTCGACACAAAATCTACAATATCTCGCTTCATCCATGGCCAAAAATATAACTGACGCAAATTTGCATACATCTTCTTCACCCCTGGATGGGCTGAATAAGGTGCACGATGTGCTTCGGTCATGACCAAAGCGCGAAGCTCACATGATGGGGGAACGTATATGCATCCCGTGTGTCTCAATATCTCATCAGCATCAAGAGAGTATCCTGAATATCTACCCTCAAGGGGTCTTCCTACCTCTATCACCGATCTAACATCCTGATACCAACCGTCGGCTGGGAGGGCAGCAAGAATCCGACTCCGCAAATCAACAATAAGAGTCAACTCAGATATCTCATGCCTTCGCCTACTGAGGGCATCTGCAATCACATTCTCCTTCCCTTGGATATACTTCACCTCGAAGTCATATTCACAAAGAAACTCCATCCATCGCCTTTGCCTAGCATTAAGGTTGGGCTGCGTGAAGATATACTGAAGGCTCCTATGATCACTATGTAGCTCAAACCTATGCCCAAGAAGAAAGTGCCTCCATCTCGTCAATGCATGAACCACTGCCGCCAACTCAAGATTGTGGGTAGGATAGTTTAGCTCATGATCCTTGAGCTTCCGTGACTCATATGCAATGACACGACCCTCCTGCATCAATACTGTACCTAATCCCTCCAAGGACACATCTGTACAAACTACAAAGTCCCCAATAGGATTCGGTATCGCAAGTATAGGTGCACTGGTCAACTTCCCCTTAAGACACTGAAAGGCTGTCTCACACTTCTCAGACCACTCAAACCTCTTTCCTTTCCTCTGAAGTGAGGTGATAGGATGCCCTAGCCTCGAAAATTCCTACACAAATCGCCTGTAATAACCCGCTAGCCGCATGAATCTACGTATCTCTACCACATTTGTGGGCGCAGGCCAATCTAAGATCACTTGGATCTTTGAAGGATCCACTGAAATACCCTCCCCAGAGATCACATGACCAAGGTATTGGACCTCAGTCTTGAAGAATTCACACTTCGACAAGCTAGCATATAGTTGATTATCTCACAAACACTGTAATACCTATCGTAAATGCTCCTCATGTTCCTCCATTGTTCTAGAATATACCAAAATATCATCTAGGAACACAAGGACAAACCTGTCTAGGTATGTACGAAATACCCCATTCATAAGACTCATGAACATAGAGGGTGCATTCGTCAAACCAAATGGCACAACTGTGAACTCATAGTGACCATACCGCATTCGGAACACGGTCTTATGAATATCTGACTCAAAAATTTGAAGCTGATGATATCCTGACTTGAGATCAATCTTCGAAAAGATGGTAGCACCCTTGATCTGATCGAATAGATCATCAATCCTAGGAAGAGGATACCGATTTCTGATGGTCACTTTGTTCAACTGTCGGTAATCAATGCATAACCGAAGTGAACCGTCCTTCTTCACGAAGATGATAGGTGCTCCCCATGGAGAAACACTAGGGCGAATAAAACCCTTCTCTAGCAATTCCTCAAGCTGCAACCTAAGCTCTTTCAGCTCCTGAGTAGTCATACGATAGGGAGCTTGTGAAATGGGCTCTGATCTAGGTACCAAGTCTATCTTGAAGTTAATGTCCCTCTGAGGAGGCATCCCTGGAATCTCATCTGGAAAGACATTGGAAAACTCCTGAAGGATGGGGTGACTATCAAGAGAAACCTTCTCTTCTCCACCTCCTAGACCCAAATCATCCACTGTAACAACAAACAATTGGCAACCCTGCCGCACACACCTTCTCAACTGCATAGCTGAGATGATCCTCAAAGAGATCGGCCTCTGAACCCCCACTACCTCTACCTCTCTACCAGATGCCCCAATGCATCTAATTGACTTACGTCGACAATCAATGACTGCACTATGAGCCTCTAGCCAATCCATTCCTATGACGACGTCATAAGAACCCAATGGAATAACACGTAGGTCCAAGGTAGTCTGGAGAGGTCCAACCTCTAACCTACACTTTGGCACAAGGGAAAGGGATGCAACTTTTGCACCCGAAGCTAACTCTACCTGCCACCTATCGACCTGCTTTATCGCATCCAGTCTACATCGCGTCATGACTGATGAAGAAACAAAGGAATCAGATGCTCCATAATCAAATAGAATAGAAACTGGGTTACCCCCAACATACCATAAGCCTCAACGACTATACCCTGGTGCTCTGCCTGGCGGTTGTCAACTGCTGCGAATACTCGATGCCCACGGCCTGCATCTCCTATAGTCGGCTTTGACCCCGCTGGTCCCTAAGAATAACCTAATGCACCCTTATTGGGACACATCCTCACTATGTGACCCTGTTGGCCACACACAAAACATCTAGTGCCTCTACCGAAGCCCTTGCATGCAGGTGGTGCGCTAGACTGCTGCACACTATCCCTGAAAGATGAATGAGAACTCTGCACTGGCTGCTCAGAGTTGAAGCATCTCATGCGCCTCCAACTCCTGTCCCCTTGCCTCTGTTGGAAACCCTTCCATTTCCCTTGGGAACCCTGCTACTGCTGCTGACCACTTTGAGACGGACCCGGCTGAGCTCTAGAAGGTGCACCTCCCTAAGGCTGACCTCCTCGAGCACTAGTCCCAGCTGTTGAACCACTGCCCACCTGCACTCCTACATGACCACCTAAGGCCATCGCCAGGTTCTCCTCAATGAGCCTGGCCTTGTCGACCGCTGCCTCCATGGTCCTGGGTTTGAAAACCCGCACTCCACTACTGATACAGGCATTTAAGCCCCTGAGAAAATGCTGTACCAATATGCCCTCATCATCACCTATGCCCGCATACTGTTTGAGCTCGTAGAAACAACGCTCATACATCTCTACTGACATAGTCATTTGTCGAAGGGTGTGGAACTCATCCCCTCGACACTACCTCCAATGCTCATAAAGAAATCTAGCCCGAAACCACTCAAGGAACAACTCCCAAGAAACAGTACCAATATCCAGATGGAGCTTCTGCTCCTCTAATCTCCACCAAGTGGAGGCAAATCCCCTCAAGTGCATGATAGCGCACCTAGCTTGAGTGTTGCTCCCATATGGGTGCATAGAAAAACACCTAGTCAAGTCAATGAGCCATGTATCTGCCTCCAAACCACTGCCTGATCCATCGAAAGTGGGTGGTCGTGCTCTAAGCAAGTCCCTCATATGGGATGCTACCTCTAAATCAGAGTGAACTAGTACCTCTCTCTCTCCAACCACCACTGGCTCTACCTCCTGCCTAGGCCCAAGGCGGGCAAGGGTCTCCTCTAACAACTGACGCAGCTGAGCATCCTCGATCCTGGGTGGATCTGGATTCTGATTGCAATCTCCCTGAATATTCTGAGAAGCCTGTTGCTCCTCATGGTCAAAAACAAGTGGAACATGTGGAGGTGGGTCTTGCTATTCCCCAATGCGACCGCCTAAATGGCCACGTCTACGACCCCCACCTCTTCCATGTCCGGGAGGCATTATCCTACACAGACACAAAAAGGTATTAAGCACAACACATAATTAAAACCCACACAACTAAAAGCTTAATGGGCTCATCATAATCCCAGAGTACCCAGTGTTTAAACCTAGGCTCTGATAACATGTGTAATGCCCCGCCACGCAACCCTAGGGGAAGTTGCAAACTACTAAACAAATGCACAATTTTTTTTTTATTTAATTACAAATACATGTATGATCACAACACAAAGCCAACAATCACCTAAGGTTATGAGACAAAGATTAATTAGATCACAAATTAAAACAACATGCATGAAATGAAACATAACAACATTCACTTAACTAATTAAAGCACATAGATTCCATACATGAGATTTTCATTAAGACCACGAGATCCTTCATGGTTACCAATGACAGAAGTTATATAATTACAATTACATCTCTCATTCCCAGAATGTGGTAAATCAATAACATGATTGTTTATTACAATTTCCACCTCGATAACAATGAGGGGTAAATAAAATACAATAGCAACTAACATAAATGAAACCAAGGTAGCAACTGGATCCCACGAGCTCTCCAACATGAAAGTCTCGTCCACATAAGCCAACGCCAAAACAATAGAGTAAGGTGCACGTTCCACCCAACCAAGTGATACCCGAAGGCTCACCCACCGTGCTAGGAGATAGTAACAAGGGTTTCAGGTCAAGACCAACAACCTCTAAACATAGGCAACATGACTCAACTGAAAAAGGATATGTACATGACATCACATGACACAAAGGTTACAATGCTTCCAGATTTGAAGTAAATAATCACATCACGAATGCAAACATAATGCTGAATTAGGAGAAGTGTCATCACAATGTCGCATGGGATATCCTGGCAAGTCTTCCTAGGTCTCGGCCCCCATCTCGGGATATCTTGGTAACCTCTAACGACTCCCGGCCCCACATGCAAACCAATGCGGAATCAATTATCTTTCGAAGGGACAAGATAATGATCTTGCCATTCCAGGCCTTCTCGTCTCATCCCAAGTCTATACAAGCACTTGCGTCCATGAGCGAGGCAAAAATTAATCTTTTTAAATGTTGGTACCACCTATGCTAATTAATTGGTTTAAGTTTTCACTGAATTAACCAGCTCACATTGAGATCTCCTAGCACCACTTTGTGTGCCGGCCCTCAATGCAAGCCACTTCTCTCAGACAACACGTGGAACTATGCCACCACCAAAGGGTACTCAAGTACGACCTAGGGATAATGAATGCCCAAACACGACATGAAGAAAACAAAAACCCGCCCAAGATAGTCAGCTATAACACTGGACACAAGTAAGCACTACCCATGACAAACGAGGTTGATTGACATGCTGACAACCCCAAAACACATAAAAGACGATTCAATCTAGAAGACTTATGAGATCTGACTCAAAACCCAACAAGAATAAGCACCCCACGATGAAAGAAAGCTTGCAAACATTATAAGGTAATCTACCTTCAGATTTCGTAAATCCAATCATTCATCGCATTAGTGCATTTAAACAATTTAAATAAACTATGTTCTTGCACAATCACATAAGGGTTTGAATGTTCGTTTGATTCTTGTTGACGCAATACACACAATATCTTTAAATCAATTTCTTTTCTTTTGATAACCAATGATTTCCCATAAACCAATTTTCATTTATCCCTTAACAAATATCTCATTATAATTTAAATACTTCCTCTCTTTTAAAAAAATAAATCACATTTAAAAAACTACATATATATTTATTAAATATCTACATAATCAGATATACATATATATATATATATACTCGATATATATATATATATATATATATATATATATATATATATATATATATATATATATATATATATATATATATATATACATATATATTTAAAAAAATATATATATATATATAATTAATATTTAAATGTGCATGATAATTACTTAAGCGTTATTAAAATATAATATACACATATTATAATATATATATTATATAATAATATTAAATTATTATATATAACATATATATTAAAATATATATATAAATTATATTTTAATTGACAAAATAAAACATTGAAATCAAATTTCATATTATATGTATTAAATATAAAACATATAATATAAAATATGTTATATGTTTTATATTTAATAAATATAATAAATGAAATTAAAAAGCAAATTTCATAACCAAACGCCATCCACACTTAGGGTTCAGCCGCACCCTGTTTGAACAGGGGACGCAGCCCCCATGAATGGGGGCGGCGGCCTGTGTAGGCAGCGACGGCGCTGCCTCCATAGGTGGCCGTCGCCATTCTTGGGGTGGCCGAGGGTTTAAACCCTCCCCCAAACACTTAGCCCATCCAAAAAAAACAAATCTGCCACGCGGATTTAAACACACCAACGATTGGTAAAAACGAAAATTCTGGGTAAAACCCAAAACGGTAAAAAAAACACAGTTTCACATTACTTCAATTTTTTTTTGGTTTAAACAACTCACAAATATATACATGTATATATTTATATATATATACATATATATGCATATATATATATATATATGTATATATATATGTATATATATATTTATATATATATATATGTATATATATATACAGTTATGGTAAATGACTATAAAAATACTTATTTTCCATACCCAGATTGAGCAAATGCTCAATCTAAGAATTACAATAAGTTGCCATTGAAATTGCAAGATTTAACACAATAAATTAAAGATTTCTCACAATTTGAATTAAGCTTTTTCCAAGCAAATACACTTTCATAGAAAAACTATTGAATTTCCATGCTTGTTTTCAAGATTTTCCATTGACAGTTTGAGGATTTTTTTTTTGTTTATCTTTTGTTTTCACAAAAGTTTGAAAGTTCTTTTGTTCAAGTTCAAATGAAGATCTTCTCATGGGTTTTCAATCAGAGTTTGAATTCCATTGATAGATTGAACCATTTCAAACAAAGAAAAATTAAAATAAGATGGCATAATAAGGAAAGCATGGAACCTTTTGTTTTTCTCCAAGCTTTTTTTTGAATCCTTCAATGGAGGTTGCTCTCTTTCAAATTTTGCTTCAGCCAATCTTTCCAATCCTTCTTCAAAAAAAATTCTCCAAGAATTCCAAGTTTCTTGTTGCTCTCCCAAATTACCCAATTCTAGAAAAGATAAAAAAGAAAAAAAGAAAAAAAGCATTTCCTTATGCCCTTTCCTTCTCCAAATTGTCAAACCCCTAATTTGAGTTCACCCACCAAAAGTTATTGCAAGTTTAGATATTTTCATTTTTTGAAAATTAATAAAACAATTCTATTTCCCATTTCAAATGCATAATATTTATTTAAAGAAAATTCTATTTGCACCCCAAATGTCAATTAAATTCCCTTTCATCCACAAAATTGAATTTAACAATTACATTTAAAAAAAATCATTTTTAATTTTATTTCAAGAGGAATGCAAGGCAATTTCTATTTTTTTGATTTGTCACAATATTTAATAATGCTAACACAATTAAACTAATTTCAAGAGGAATGCAAGGAAAACCCTTTTGGGAGAAACTCCACACTCTAAAAGTTGCACAATATATTATTTAGAAATCACAAAGATTGTAACATACTTGTGGAGCAAGCTTCTCATAGGAGTATTGAAAGGTGGAAAAATTGTTGGTTTCTAGGGTGTAGGACCTAGAATAACAATCTTCATTCTCTCTCATTCAAGAAAAAACCCTACAGATCTCAATGCAAAGGAGAAACAGATCTTGCAATAGGGATGTCCTAGGGGCTAAATGTAAACTAATGAGGGGTTCACCACCAAGTTAAGGCTTGGAAAGAAAAATGAAATGCAACTCAAAATTCTTAACCCTAATTCAATGCAATCCTTCACTAAATGAACTAAAAGTGCACGAAAATTAGAATAGAGAGATGGGATCTTAGAAGTGTGTACTTGGAAACTTGGAGTAGACTTGAATAAGCTCTAAAATATTGAAAAACTTGAGATTTTGACCTAATAGGAATCATACACAAGTTTGGGAGAATCAGTCCTAGATTTGGGTTTTTGCACAGGAACAAGTTTTTCGAAAAAGGGTATCCAAATTTGGAAAAATCTTGAACACCTGTAGTGGGACTTATTCGCCACTTTTGGAAAATTAGTCTCGTTTCACTTTTTTGGGAATTCAAAGTTTAGATTTGCACTTCAACACCTACTTTTTTCTCCCAAATTGATTTCTGGATTTGAATCTGCGAAAAAGACCTACAAAATAGAATAAATACTTGATTTGCTTATGGGGGGTTTTTCTTGGTCAAACCCCTAGTTTGGTAATTAAAACTTGATAGAAACAATGAAATGTGCATCTAAATAGGAATGTAAACCCTAACCTTAAGTGTGTAAGATTAGGAAATCTGAAATGCAATGCAACCCTATTCTAATGTGCAAGAATGAGATGCATGAATATAATATGATAATGGATGACTCACTTTGAGAGATCTCTAATCACCCAAATGAGCCCTAATAATGCTTGTACCTTCCTTAGGCTAAACGTAGAGTGATAATAGAGGATAGAATCACTTAGGAAACAAGTCATTAGGCTTGGCTTGATGGATAGTTGCATCTTCCCAACCTAGAATCCATCATGATTCACCATAGACAACCATGATCAACCCTTGACAATGCTAGATCTTGAATGAAAGTGATCTTGAAGACCTACAAAAATAACTTAATGTTTCTCCAAGACTTCAACTTCGCTTGCTTTTAAAACTTGAGTGCTCTTGTGAAAGAATGCTTAAAGATTCTTGATGCTTGTTAGAGTTGAAATTATTCTTGAAAATGCTTGATAATATGCCCTTGAAGACTCTTGAATGCTCTTGTGAACTCAAATTTTCTATAAGGATGCTCATTCAACTTGCTAGGTCACTTGATTGCTTGTTAGTTGAAAATGAGTGAAAGAACCTTGTATTTATACTAGCTATGTAAGAATTCCCGAAATTACAACACTACAAGTTGACATCACATCTAGGAGGATAAAATATCGCCAGAGAATTGAATTAATTTTGATTTTTGGCCACATGATACTCATTCACGCAAGGTGGTGAATGAGTCCCATTAGGCATAATTTGTGGGACAATTTTTTAAATTGCTTAGAAAGGTGTGAAACCAAGTTTGAGATCCAAAAACCTAGGTGGGATTCATTCGCCCATGGTGATGAATGAGTCCCAAATCACTATCTAGGCCATTGAACCTGAAAAACCCAAATTATGATTGGATATTGATTTGTGTTGGGATCACCCTTGAAAAGATGTATTAAATGAGGCTTGTGGATACAAAATAAGGCAATTAAAGAATGAAGAAGCCCAATTATTAATGACAACCCTAAAAAAGTGTCAAAGTGTGTTACAACACTTTAAAACACTCTAAATAAGGCATGTTTGAGGTACATTTTGGTTGAAAAAGGTTCATTAGGTTTAGTTAATTGATAAAACCTTAGAAAAGTGTGAAAGTTTGCTACAACATTGCACAAAACTTTTAGCAAGGTGCCATTTAAATTCATTAGTTCATAAGGGACCAAGACCTAATGTGAGTGTGTTAAACACATTACAACACTAAGTCAAGGCATCATTAGGCTCAATTTTATAAGGAGGACCCGAACAAGTGTGAAAATATCACTGACGACATTTTTTGACACTACAAGTATCACTAACTAGAGATCCAGAGGTAAATAATCGCTATTAGACTCTTAGAATATCACAACACACAACTATAATACAACACCCTCATAAAATAGGGTTTCCTTCTAGGGCAAGTCAATCCATCAAAAAATAATGACTATTAGATATGAAACCTAATGATGGATAGTCCAAATTTACAGTATTAAAATATACATAAAATGTGGCGTTTGGGGGCACTACCCATGAACCCTCACCATGGCGTGCTACCCCCAGACCTCCAGTTGGGGGGGACGAGCCCCCTGGACCCCCACAGGGGGGTTACCCCTTGTAACCCCTCCGCACTGACTTATCAATAGTACCTTATGTATTTGCAAGGTGGAGACACATTTTATCAATAAAACCAAGAGTTGGAAGATCTACTGAGAATTTCTTACATGGATCAGCAATAAAAATGGGAAGATTGTTTACCATTTTTGGAATTTTCATACAATAATTCTTATCATTCCACTATCAAAATGGATTCGCTGAAGTATTATATTGAAGAAAGTGTTGAACTCGTATAAGCTGAGATAAGCTAGACTATAGGATTAGCCTTGGGTAGAAATGCTATTAGAGATGGAGGAGCAAGTTAGTTTGATAAAGAATAGGTTAGTGAAGGGAAATGATAGGAAAAAGAGTTATGCAGATGCTAAGAATGTTCCTAGATGTTTCTTAGTGGGAGAAAATGTTTTACTCAGATTCAAGCCTCACAAGAATTCTATTAAGTTTAGAAAGTCATCCAAACTAACTCCACATTATGTAGTTCCCTTTGAGGTTCTTGAAGAAGTTAACCCTGTCACTTACTAAATTTCTTTACCACCAACTCTTTCCTAGATGCATAATGTCTGTTATGTGTTGTACCTTAAAAATTATATACCATGAGGTAATCATGTTATTGATTGGAATGCTTTACATGTACAAGATCCACCTGAGTGGTAATGATCAAGCCTTCAGTGTGCTCAAAACATGTAGGCTTCACCTACTACATAATAAAGAGGTTCTTCAATGCAATGTCCAATGGGACCAATATGTAGAAGATTTTTCCACTTAGGAAGACTATTTAGAGATTAAGAAAAAATTTCCTCATGTTATACAAGCTTTTGAAAGTTCCTAAAAAAACAATTCTTGTTATGTTTAATGTTTATGTTTTGATACTTTAAATCATTGGGGAAAATGATTCATAAGGTGGAGGATATGTTACAACCCATTGTATATTCACCAATTACTATTACCTTTTTATGAGTAAATATGTTTTAATACATGATTAAATGTCTTAATGAATTTCAATGAATGAATGAGATGAATGAATATGCTTTATGATGGGATTGGTTTTTAAATGCTTAAATGATGCAAATGATATATGATGAATATGAAAAATGTTATTAGCTAACTTTGTACATGTTACACTAAATCTGTGTAGGAAAGGTTCAAACCCTCTAGTGAGGAAAGGGAGAGTAACACCTAGGAGAGGAAGTTGGTGTGAAAACCACTGGTGTACCTATATGAGTAGAAACACACACTCATTGTCTAGGTTACATAAACCTTATCAAGTCAATTTGAGCTATGTGTCGATAAGTGTTAAACCATGTTGATAGCTTTTTGGGTTGATAGGAATGTTTGGATTGTTAGTTTGAACTCTATTTGATTGTTTAGTCGATTTGAGTCATAGTGTTAAGATGAGCATGCGATATATAATGTGTATTTAGATATATATAAATGGATACATACATATATTAAATGTATATATGTATATATATGTGGTAACCCATATATGAACGTGAAACATAGAAAAATAGGTTTACCAAAATGAAATGGTGAAAAAGGGGTGTATGATGGACCTATCTTCCTAATTTCATTCAATAAATGAGATCCACACAAAGAATTGACTTAAAATCCTTAGATGATTCAACTCAAGATGTGAAGGTCTACAAATTTCCTTTTTGTGTCAGGATGGGGGTCAAGGTCAAACAAAAATTTGGGGAAAAAAACAAAAAGTAACTAATTAACACCAAAATGCAATCCAACACTTCAAAATGAAAGATTAAACTCAATACTAATGGAACTAGGAAAAAAAATAGAGATTAGAGAAGGGCAGGGGCATGTGTACACTAGTCACCAAAAGTGTTTTTTTGAAGCAGATATGGGACTCATTCGCCTAGGGGAAAATGGGTCTTGAGTTAGGGTTTTTCTATAACTTTCAAGAGCCTCTGCTACAAAGAAATGTTACCACTCAAAAACCATTAATAAAACTTGATGGTGAAAGTATGCAACTTACATGAAATGGTTTCAATTGGTGTGGATCTTGATACTTGAATATTTTTTTAATCTTTGACTTGAATGCTTGATAGGGTCATGAAATCTACATCACCAAATTAGCTCCAAAAACGTCCATGATGCAAGAAGAATTTGATATGACAATTGGATCTTGATGCTGCAATAAATCTTCAATAAATATACCTTTTAATTCCTTTAATTTCTCTTGAAATCATAAAATTATCTATAAGGATGTTCACTTCAAAATTGCTAGGTGAAACTTAGAAAATAACCTTATATTTATGTATGTAACCTTAATTTTCAAAATTTCAAATATCACAAGTCAACATTGAATTATGGATTTTAAATGATTAAAATAATCCTATAAACATAATAAAAATTAGGGATCCAAGTCTTAGGGACAACCCATTCACCCACGGGCGAATGGGTCCTAGGTCCCTAAACCTAGGACACACATTGCTCAAGGTAAAGTGTAATGTATTGGCATTAATTATTGATGCAAGGGCATCCTAATGTACCTTTTGAGGAAAATGTTGTCATGATTGATCAAATTTGTTTCTTGGTTTAGTTAGGGTCAATAGGTCATGTGAGATCATTTTGAGCCATTTGGTGTCATTCAATGATGTTTTATGATGTTCTGGAGTCATTGTAAAAGTTGTAAAAAATGCAAAATGTTGTGAAAAAGTTGTAAATGATGTCATTAGTGTTAACAAGGAGTTAGAGGTTGGTTTCTTCAGTTGGGATTGATTGATACATGTTAAATATTCTTTGTAAAATTGACCTTAAAGGTTGGATGAAGTTTGAATGAGAAGATCACCATTTTACCATGTTCTACATTGCATTTTTCTATGAAAACTAACTGTAAATCACATTATACAGATTGGTATTGTATGGTACGGTCTTGAAACTAGTTGGAGAAGTTAGAGGAGAGAGTTAGATTTTATATGCATTTGGTTTGGTAGATTTTCATCATGTTTTACAGGAGATATTGCCATTTTTGTGATTGTAGGTACAAACCGTACCTAGGGTTTCTAGGGAGCATAAATCTAATCATGGAAAGAGTTTCCACCATCCAAAATTCATGAAAATTTGTGGAAAACTCTGTCCCATGCCCAACCACATTCTTGCAAGAGGAAAAACCATTATTGATATGTGTGAAGGAGAAATGTTTGACAATATATTCAATTTTGTAAGGAACAATCCTAGCACCCTAGTTTCTTTGTTGCTTTTAATGACCCTTGCACTATTTGTTGATGGAGTGCAGAATCATGATAGCATGTTGCTAGGGGCCTACAAAATTCTGGAAAATAATATGAAAAACATTTTTTTTCACTTGTTTGAAGTCATCACATGATTGTACCTAGTGGCAACAGTCCTACTTTGCATTCTTTAGTGTGTCAAATGCTTGGTTGGGGTTATGCAAGGTTGGGAACCCTTAAAAGGTGTTGTGACAGGTTTGAATGAACCAAGTTTTCCATATTCCATGAATTTAATCCAAGGTTGAGTGCCATTGGAATGCTGCTCCCATGTTTTAGGCTTAGGAACACATTGCCTAGAGTGAGCTAATGTGCACATTTGCATTATTTGTGTTGGAGTATTGTTTGGAAAGTGTTTAGGTGATTCTTTTGAGTCCTTCCCCTCAGAATCATATTGGTATCAAAGCCAATAAATACAAAATTTAGTTCAATTAATTGGAGATTAAAAAAGATGCATCCAAGAGGGAATGTTGTTGGAAGAGCAATAGAAAGGTTGGCCAAAGAGATAGGATACAAAATTTCCCAAGAGATGAGATAAATGAGAACAAGTCTTGATGCAGGGCTTGCAATAGTTGAGACAAATTAGATAAGAGGTGTGATCAAAAGAGATTTGAGTGATCGGGAAGAAGAGATGGATGAAGACAATCAACCACAAGGAGAACCCTAGGAAGAAGAGACGTGGAAGAGTTGAGGATGGAGAGATTTCTGAAAGTAGTCAGAGGTGAGGGTTCCAAATTGAATCCTAATGTATTCAGGTAGCCTAAACAGTGAGGAAATTCTTGATTGGATTAGAGAATTAGAAAAATATTTTGAATTTGAATATGTGCTAGAGGAACACCAAGCGAAGTTGGCTAGGAAAAAAAAGAAGGGACATGCATCCCTTTGGTGGGACTATGTGCAAGAAGAAAGAAGGAATAAAGGAAAATCAAAGATCACCTCTTGGGACATAATGGTGGAAAAGTTGAAGGGTAAATTTCTACCTAGTGATTATACAACACAATTGTATAGGAAACTACAAAATTTGTAACAAAAAGACATGGATGCAAATACCTATATAGAAGAATTCTACAAATTGAGTATTAGGTCAGTTCATATGGAAGAGGATGTTGATAATGTTTCAAGGTATTTGAATGGACTAAAATATAGTCTACAAGATGAACTAAGTCTCACAAGCCTTATAACGGTAGATGAATTCTACCAACTAGCCATAAAGGATGAAGACAAGTTGAGAAGGAGACAATAGAAACAAAGTAGAGGTAGGGGAAGGAAATTTAGAGGAAGAGGATCATTTGATGGGAGAGGATAGTCCCAAAGGTGTCAAGGAGAGACAAGTAATGCTCAAGAACAAAATTTTGATTCAAGGGGCAGTTTTAGGGGAAGAAGATCAAATTTTAGGGGCAGATTTGGGAGTAGAGGAATATCAAGTGGATTCACTAAAAAGTGTTATAAATGTAATATATTTTCAAGCCATCTAGCATGGAAATTACATAAAGAACCACCATCTAATTCTTTTAGGAGTGAAAGGAGAAATCAAGTAGCACAAGGTGGAGACACTGAAAGTGTAAATTCTTCACCACAAGTTGAAGTACCAAAAGTTGGAGAGTCTTTTCTGATGAGGAGAACCTTGATCAAAGTTCCCAAGGAGAATGAACCACCCAAAAGAAAATCACTCTTCAGGACCACTTGCAAAGGCCAAGGTAAATGTTGTCAGGTTGTCATTGATTTTGGTAGTACTGATAACTTGGTTTCTATGGAAATGGTAGAAAAATTAAAGTTGAAAAGATTACCCCATGCCACTCCATATAAGGTTTCATGGCTAAACAAAGGGAAACAAGTGTTGGTGAATGAGAAAATTTGGGTAGAATTCCAAATAGGGAGATATAAGGACAAAGCCTTGTGTGACATCATGCCCATGGATGTTTTCCATATGTTCCTTGGTAAACCATGGAAATATGATAGGAGGGAAGTACATGATGGTAGGAGAAACACATATGTCATAGAGAAGGATGGGGTATCCTATACTCTAACAAATTTGAAAGAGGAAATTCAAGAATAACAAGTGGGGTCTAATGTGATATTGGTAGGTGAGGAGTTCATCAAGACCTTGAAAGAAGAGGAAATGAGATTTGCAATCATAACTGGACCTAGGACAGTTGTGACAACAGTTAAGATGGATGAGTTGCCTTTATAGATCCAAGATTTGCTCAATAAACTTGTTGATATAGTGGTAGATGAGATCCCAAACTCATTGCCTCCAATCAGGGATATAAGTCACCCTATTGACTTCATACCAGGGGCTAGTTTTCCTAATAAAGTAGCATACAAAATGACACCTCAACAAAATGAAGAGATCAAGAAGCAAGTGCAAAAGTTACTTGATAAAGGGATAATAAGAGAAAGTATTAGTCCTTGCGTGGTTCCCACTATCCTAGCACCCAAAAAGGGAGTATATTGGAGGATTTGCATTGATTCAAGAGCCATAAATAAGATCACAATCAGGTATAGGTTCCCAAATCCAAGGATTGAAGATTTGATGGATTGTCTAAGTGGAGCAAGCTTCTTTTCCAAGACAGACCTTAAGAGCGGATATCACCAAATCAGAATAAGGCAAGTTGATGAATGGAAGATAACATTTAAAAAAAATGAAGGGCTCTATGAAAGGCTTGTAATTCCTTTTGGTCTCTCCAATGCACCAAGTAATTTCATGAGACTCATGAATGAAGTGCTCAAACCTTTCATTGGTAAGTTTATAGTGGTTTATCTTGATGAAATTTTAGTTTTCTATTCTAGTAAAGAAGAGCACTTAAATCATTTGGATTTGGTATTAAGAAGGTTGAATGAAGAGAAACTAATGATTAATCTAAAAAAATATGAGTTTCCAAAGACAAAGTTTCTATATATTGGGTTTATGATCACAAAGGGCACCTTAAAATGGATCCTAGTAAAGTTGAAGCAATATTGAATTGAACTTCACCCAAATAAATTGTTGAGGTAAGGAGAATTCATGGATTAACATGATTTTATAGGAAATTAATTATGAATTTCAGTCATGTATGTGTACCAATAATAGACACCATAAAGGGAGATAGGAGAAAGAAGTTTGTTTGGACCGAGGAGGCTAAAAAGAGTTTTTAGTATTTGAATAAGAGGGTAGCAGAGCAACCTATATTGGCTTTACCAAATTTTAACAAAGTCTTTTCCATTGAGTGTGATGCTAGTGGCTATGCTATAAGTGAAGTATTGAGTCAAGATAAGAGGTCCACATTGCTTTCTTTAGAGAAAAATTAAATGAGCTCAAAAAGAAATAATCTTCCTATAACCTAGAAATGTATGCTATGGTGCAGTCTTTGTAAAAGTGGAGGCATTATATTCTTCCAAAGGATTTCATAGTCTATATTGATAACCATGCTCTTCAATTCCTAAACACTTAAGAGAAACTTAGTCATGTAGACATGTCAAGTGGGTAGAATTTTTGTAGGGTTTCACTTTTACCATTAAACATAAGAAGGGATAGTACAATAAAGTAGCTGATGCCTTGAGTAGGAGGGTACTAATGGTGCAAGAGATTCAATTGCAAAGTGTGGGAGGAAGCATTAAAATGTATGTATGCTGATGATACATATTTCAAGGAGGTATATGAGTATTTTTTGCAACCTCACAATACCAATGAAAAATGGTTAGATTTCTTGATTCAAGATGATTTGTTATTCAAAGGGGCACAAATTTGTGTACCTAAGTGTTCAATGAGAGATAATTTGATAAAGGAAAAGTACTATGGTAGTCTTGCAGGTCATTTTGGCCTTGATAAAACCTTGGAGCAGTTAAGAAGACAATATTTTTTGCCTAAAATGCACTATTTGTTAAAGGACAAAGGGAAGTAGAACCAATGCAGGTTTGTATCAGCCTCTTCCTATCCCTCATAGGTCTTGGGAGTCAATTAGCATGGATTTTGTAATGGGCCTTCTAAGAACATAGAGAGGTTTTGACCCAGTCTATGTTGTGGTTGACCGATTCTCAAGGATGGCTCATTTCATCCATTGTAAAAGAACCAATGATGCATCATATATTGCAAGTCTATTCTTCAAAGAAGTGAGAATTTATGGTTTTCCTCTAAGTATTTTTTTATGCAAAGATAGTAAGTTCTTTGGGCATTTTTGGAGGACCTTATGGAAGAAATTTGGCACCAACCTTAGTTTCAGTTTTGCCTATCATCCCCAAACTGATGGGAAAAATGAGGTGGTTAATAGAAGCTTGGAAAATCTCTTAAGATGTCTCTCTAAATAACATTCTACTTAGTGGGATATTATCTTGCCTCAGGTAGAATTTTCCTACAATGATTCTATGAACATGAGTATTGGGAGGAATCCTTTTTCAAGTAGTGTATGGTTTGCAACCTAGAGCAATATTTGAGTTGAGGGATATCAATGGAATGGAAAGGCCAAGTGCTGAAGGAGAAATTTTTTTTGTTGCAATTGTAAGATAGAATATTGTCTCCACTAGGGTTTAAGACCTAGGGAAACAAGCTTTCTATGCTCCACATTCAAGGATTCCCTAGAGATCTCAATCAAATCATTAAAATGGGAGAAAAATATCTACTAAAGGACTATCCTAGGGTCTGATTATGAATTAATGATCACTACCAATCTAGGGCTTGGAAAAATGTATGAAATGCAAGATCTAATGATTGAATTCAATGATGCATAAAACCTCACTAAATGAACTATAAATGCAACTAAATTAGAGCAACAAACTGGAAAAGTACAAAGAAGCACCTGGAAACCTAAGAGAGCTTGAATGGAGGCTTGGAATGCTAAATAACCTCAAATTTTGGCCTATTGGGACTCATTTTCCATTATGGGTGAATCAATTTGAGATTTGGGTTTTTGTACAAGATTAGGTTTTTGGAAAATAGGGTATCCGAAATTGAAAAATCTCAAAATTGACCTAAAATGGGACTCATTCACCAAAAGTGGTGAATGAGTCTAGTTAGGGTTTTTTGGAGCTTTAAAATTTGAATCCAACCTTCAATATCTGCTCTTTTTGTTCCTCTTTGTTTTTGAATATGAAACCTTGATTTTGAGGCTGTAGGTGACTTTTTGTTGAATATTATGACCCTATCAACTGGGAGGCAACTCCAAAAAATTTCTCCAAGCTTGTAACTTAATCTTCAATGACCATTCAAGTATTCAAAGCACCTAGATCTACAATTACACAAAGAGAGAAAAAGTGTTGATTGTTAGGGAATAGGGGTTTGCCTTGGTCAAACCTTTTTTAGGTAATTAAACTAAATGATTAGACAATGAAATGAAGGCATGGAACATGAAACAAAGAACATGAATCATGGACAATAATACCTTAAATGATGTCTTTTAAATCTGCAACTCAACATGAAATGGCCATGAAGGATGTAGATATTGATCTTGACAATATGTGTAGAACAATGCTTGATCTTGGATCTCCAATGCTACATCACAACACTAGCCAAATAACGTGCTTAATTCGTGATGTCCTTGAAATGATGATGGATCTTGAATTGCTACAAAAATTGATGAAGAATTCTGCCCTTGAATTCCTTAGAAATGATCTTGAATGCTCTCTTGATAATCTTGTGAAGTCCTGGATTGATTAAATCTTGAGTGCTTGACTTGATATCATGAATGCTTGATGCAATAATGATTTGAGAGCTCATTTAAATAGGCAATCCATTTAATATCCCATGCATTAGATCCCAAAGGCCGACATACATAAAATTTGAACTTAAAACCCAAATTTTCTTGCTCAAAACCTTGAAAATAAGCTAAATGGGACACATTCACCCAAATTGGTGAATGGGTCCTCTAGGGCCTATTTTGATTGCTAAAGTGTCAAGGAGTGTGTAAATTAAGTTTAAATATGTTGATATTGTTGGTGTTTTGATTGAAATATGCCTTGGGATGCATAATATGGGGTCTTAGGGGCCTATATTAAGGTAATAAATGCAAGAGGGCCCAAAATCCAATGTGAAAGTGTAAATAAACACACTTTACAACATTAAATTAAGGAAAAATTAGGTCTATTTAGCTAAGATGGGCCCAAAACCAATGTGAATGTGTACAACATATTACAACATTAGATTAAGTCTATTTAGTTCACAAGCCTCCTAAATTTAATTTGAAGGTGTCAATAAATACACTAAATTAGGGAAAAGTTAAGTTTATTTAGCTTTAAAAGGGCCCAAGATCTAATGTGGATGTGTAAAGCACATCACAAAACTATATCAAGGTGATGTCAAGTCCAATTTATCATTAATTATTACCAAATTAGGTGAAATTGTATCATTTACAAGGGGGTCAATTTCCGTCATTACAACAATGAAGGAGATCCATAAAATTTTTTGGGAACAACTTCAAAATAGTGTTGATAAATACAAGCAAAGGGAAGATATGAAAATGAGAGAATTTGATTTCAAGGTTGGAGATTTGGTTTTAGCCCATCTCAGAAAAAAGAGATTTCCAAAGGGTCAATACTCCAAGTTACAGATGAAAAAGATAGGGCCTTGCAAGATTGTGCACAAATTTGCAAATAATGCATATGAAATTGAATTACCCAATGGTGTTGGAATTTCTCCTATATTCAATGTTTCTTATTTATACCATTTCAAGGGGAATGTTGTTGTAGGTGATGGATCAAATCCACCTTCATTCTTAGATGTTGAATGGGTTCAAGATATTCCACCTAGCAAGCCTATGGAGTTGGAGTGTATCATTGATACCAAAGAATTGAAGAAGACAAGGAATGAAGCATATCTTCAATATTTGGTCAAGTGGAAGGGTATTCCAATTTAAGATGCAAAATGGATGAATAAAGAAAACATTATCCAGCATGGATACATTGTTGCATACCTTAATTCAAGTGGAGGTTGAATTTTCTCTCTCTGCAGAGTATTATGCAGGGGCATCCTGATGCATCCTTTTGAGGACAATATTTTCATGATTGATAATTTTTTTTTTTGGTTTGGTTGGGGAAATAAGGTCATTTAAGACAATTTTGAGTCATTTTGGGCCATTCAATGATGTTTTATGATGTTTTGGAGTCATATTGTAAAAGTTGCAAAAATTGCAAAATGTTGTCAAAAAGTTGTAAATGATGTCATTAGTGTTAACAAGGAGTTAGAGGCCAGTTTCTTCAATTGGGATCGAATGAGACATGTTAAAAATTATTTGTAACATCGACCTCAAAGGTTGGGTGAAGTTTGAATGAGAAGATCACCATTTTTCCACGTTCTACATTACATTTTTATGTGAAAACTGACTGTAAATCATGTTGTACAGATTGGTACTATATGGTACGGTCTTTAAACTAGCTGGAGAAGTTAGAGGAGAGAGTTATATTTCATATTCATATGGTTTGGTATATTTTCATCAATTTTTGTAGGAGATATTTCCATTTTTTGTGACTATAGGTACAAACCCTACCTAGGGTTTCTAGGGATCATAAATCTAATCATGGGCAAAGTTTCCACCATCCAAAATTCTTTAAAATTTATGGAAAAATATATCCCATGCCCAACCAAATTCCTGCAAGAGGACAACTCATGATTAGCACATGTGAAGGAGAAATGTTTTACAATATATGTTTTTTGCAAGGAACTATCTTAAAACCCTAGTTTCTTTGTTGCTTTGAATGACCCTTGCAATGTTTGTTGATGGAGGAGTGTAAAATCATGATGGCTTGTTGATAGGGGCTTGCAAAAGTATAGAAAATAATATGAAAATAATTTTGTCCCCCTTGTTTGAAGTCATCACTTGACTACATACCTAGTGGTAGTAGTCCTACTTTGCATGTTTTAGTGTGTCAAATACTTGATTGGGGTTATGCAAGGTTGGGAACCCTTAAAAGGTGTTGTAACAAGTTTAAATGAACCAGGTTGTCCCTGCTCGATGAATGTCCTCCAAGGTTAAGTGCCATTTGGATGTTTCCCCTATGTTTTAGGCTTAAGAACAAATTTCCTAGAGTGAACTAATGTGCACATTTGCATCACTTGTGTTGGAGTCTTATTTGAAAAGTGTTTAGGTGTTTGTTTTGAGTATCTCCCCTTTGCATCAATTATTGTTGGGTTTCCTCTTCAAAAAATATAATTTAGTAGGCTTGTATTTGAATTAAAGAGCTTATCAAGGCCTAATTAATATCAATTAATTAATGGGTCCCTAAACTTAATGCGAATATGTAAATGTACATATTACAACACCAAATTAAGGCATAATTAAGTCCATTTTAATAAGGAGGTCCCAAACAAGTGAGAAAATGTAAAAGGGTACATTTTTATACACTACATTTAGCCCCCAGTTTAGTGAGAGAATGAGAACAAGTACAAACTCACACTAAAGTAGACATTCAAAATATGTATGCATAAATGAAAAATATAATCATAGAATGTGAAATACTTAAAGAAAGAAAAAAAGTTAATAATTGAACATCAAATACTTAAAGAAAGAAAAAATAAAAAAGGTGGATGAAGCCTCATATGTCCAATGCGATGTGGAACATTCCTCATCTATTTGTTCAAAAGAGAAGGGAATATCAAGCCTCAACTGTCCAATGCAATGTGGAACACACTTCAACTATTTTCCCAAAAACGTTCACAAGTAGAGCTTGATGCCCACTACACAAACAACACACACTCATAGAGGCTAATGGAACTTTACGCCATCCACTAGGTGAGCCCCCACGGGTGAAAAATAAGAGAATATTATTAGGCTCATATACCACATCAAATCTATCCCTCTAACAAAGTAAATAAGGCACCACAAAACAAACAAACAAAAGGGGTGTCAAATAAGAGAATATTATTAAGCTCCCATACCATTACCAAAGCTATACCTCCTATAACTCCAATAAGGCACCACAAAATGAACATAAAATTCAATATTCATAAGGCCTAACAAGTTACGTTATGATAAACACCTATGAAAAAAATGCAAGGCTCTACAAAAAAGAAAATCACATTATGCTTGGTTGCCATAAAAAGTGTTTGAGCTTCACAAGGTCAACAAGCCGTGTTATGCCAAACACTTATGAACAAAATATAAAAAAGATAAGACATGTTCAAAGGGATTTTTCTTAGGTCATGTAAGGTCCTCAACATGGGGAACATAAAGCCTAATGTCTCCAAGAGAGGACAAGTCAAGGATAAAATATTCACAACTTAGGGAGCATTGCGTCATCACTAAGAGGAAAGTTGTATGCCAAGAAAAGTCACAATCCTGGAAGAATGGCACATAGAGAGCGGAAACAATTTTTTTTTGGGTTGAAATAGAAGAGACATAAATGTCTCAATTCCTTACATCATCCCCAAAATGAAAACACAAGACAAGCAAAAAGATAAAAGGTTTACAACATAGAGAAGAATGAAGGTACAAATAGAGGAATGCACATAAAGAGATATGCCAAGAAGAATAGAATGGGGGATCACATTATGAACATACACAAAGAACATGAAAATAAAAATAAAAATACTAGTATGGAACTTGCGAGTCAACCTGTAGTAGGTCTTCCACATCTAATCTCAATCAGTATATCTAGGAGGCAGACAACTAGCTAAAGGGACAACATCAAGTGCCAAACTAGGACAATCACCAAGTTTAACACTCTTTTTAATAGTATCATCATTTAAGCTCATGAAAGTGGAAGAAATTAGATTCAACTCATTATTGCACTTCCTCGACAATATTTGCAGTTTCAATATCATCATCTAGATTAATCGCAACATAAGGTCAAATGATAATATCCACAAAAAGTTCTTGTTTATGTTGTATCAAATGCATAGAATCATCATGTATTGCTTGAGGCAGGTTTGAATTTTGATTTTTTGTGTTTTTCTTTTCTTCTTTTGTTTGTAACATATGAGAAATAGCACGATGCCTACATCTATGCTCTCTAGCATTTTAGTTTCTCTTTTCTTGATTTTCAAGCTGTGATTGTGTAGGAGCGGGTTTATCAACCATAGGCTTCTTTTCTTCCCTTAGGGGAGGAATGGAAGGAACCATGGGAGGTTGTTCAACCAATTTCTCTTTAACTTTATAAATTTATTTGATCTTAGGAGGAACAATGAGACTTATTTGGTTATCTCATGGTCTCTTATAGGAAATAAGTAAAGAAATTATCATGGATTGGTCATGGTTACTATGAAGGGTTTTTGGTTCAATCACTGTCTCATCTAGGATAGGTGGCTCAATCATGGGTTGAGGAATATTAGTAAGGGATAATTTTTCTATACGCTTTTCCATAAATTATTGGTAGGATTTGAAAAAGAAGTCCTCATGAGGTCTAATAGGTTCTATAGGCTTAGGCCAAAAGAAATCCAATGAAAAGTTCCCACAGGAAGACACAAGATTAAAGCCACTATGATGCACAGTAAAGATTTCATTTCCAAATGGAAACTTTAAGAATTTATTCACAACTGACAAGATGACATCAATGGAGTGAATCCATGGGTAGCCTAACTTCACATGAAATTGATCTAACATCGGGATGATGGTGAATGAGACACTTAATTCTTTTGGTCCAACTTTTAGAGGTAAGATTATCGAGCCTATCATAGGGCAAGAAAAAACATTATGTGTTTTGATCCATGCTTTTGGTTTATTCAATGTATCTTAATAAAGTTCACGCACAAATAAGAATTCTTTAGTGATCACATTCTCTAGACAAACAAGATCAATTAATATCCCATTAGTAGGCTTGTCATTGTTTTTTCCAACTATGTAAAGAGGACCATTAGGTGTATTTTTTACTATATCTTGTTATGAGAAAGTAATTTCAAGGGAATTTTGGTTTTTCCCTTACAAGGTTTAGCTTCAATAAATGTATTTGTTTCATCCATTTGGCGTTCTTCATTTTCTTTTACATTTTCATTATTTGTGTCAACATTCATCACATCATTCTTTGTTTCACTAGCTTTGACAAAGGAAATATTATGATTTGGAATAGGATTGGTGAAGATTTGTAATTTTTGGTTAAGAGGAGCTACAAACTTATTACCTTGATCATTCACACCTCCAATTAGAAGTTGATTAGAATCAATGAGGTCTTGCACTATATGTTTAAGATGCTTGCAATGTTCCATATCATGTCCATTTTTTTCGTGGAAATGGCAATAGGAATTTGGTATATAGTTTGAAGGTAATGGTTTATTAGGATTAGGAGCTCTAACAAGAGGTAATGAAATCACATTCTTGTTTAAGAGCTGCAACATGGTGTTATGAAGAGTATCGAGAAGAGGGGTAAATTTTCTATTTATATCCTCAAAGGTATACATAATTGTCATCTTTATAGAATCCACTTGGTTATCAACTTGTTGATTTGGTTGAGGGGTATTCATTTATAAAAATACCTTATTCTATTTCTTGAAAGGTTGATAACTAGTTTGAGGTACGTATTCAAACTTTTCAAGATAGCTAGAGAAAGTTTTCACTTCATGACTACTAATTGAATTTTGATAATCCCATGAAGGGTTGTACATAATTGTGTGAAGGATGGGAATTTCAACATTTCAATTTTGGTTTGGATTTTTTTTGTAAGTTGGAAAAAAAAATTCATTGAAGATCGACATTAGGAATATCTTAATGTTTATTTGTGAGTAAAGCATTTGATATCGTGCTATAATCATCCTTTTTCTTGCATGTCATTAAATCAGCTAGGGTCATCTTGGGACCCATGTGAATGTGGAAGTGGTTATAAAAGGCATCAATAAGTTCATTGAATGAAATTATTTAATAAATCAGTAAAGAACAAAGCCACTCTAAAGCAGTATCCTTTAAGGACCTAGGGAAGTTTAGCCAAGAGTTTACCCTAAAAAATGAAGTCACTACATAGGGCTGTGTATGCAAAAACATGACTAGTAGGATATCCTTTCCCACCATATTTATCAAACCTAGGAACCTCTATACCTTGTGGCATTTGTGTTCTCAATATCTCCAAGGACATTGGATTGGTTTTGATGTATTATGAAGGTTGGACATTCTTGTTTTGATTTAGTGTGGCAATTTTTTTTTGAAGTGATGACACATTTTTCAAAAGTGTGTTAAGGATAGGACCATTGTTGGTGTTACAAGATGCAGGGGAATAAGGTGGAATTGTGTATGTTTGCAAAGGGCAAGTGTATTGTAAGTTCATGAGGGGAGATGGATGAGGAGATATGAGATTTGAATGAACAAAGCTAAGGGGAATCCTAGTGGAAATAACTAAGGTAGTATTAACATTCCTAGTAGGTTGGACGGTTGTAGTAACATGAGTACTAGTGTATGTAGGAATAGAGGTAAGGGTTGTGGAAGGGGAATTGAATTCCTACTTTGACTTTGAGTATACCCCAAAGTTTGAGTGCAACTAGTCAATGTAGAGACATGTTTAAATTGGTAATATGAGCTGGAATTTGCATAACCTCTATTCCATTTTCATGTTGAAGCATTCTCCTTATGTTATCTATACTAGGAATTGTAGTACCGATAACATTTTCAAAAGACAAAATTTTGCAATTTCTCTAAGTCTCCATCTATCTTTCTTATGTTTTATTGTGGGAAATTAGTGACCATTTTTTGAACATCATTCACACTAGTTTTGGGTAGGGAAGTCATGGGAAAAGTGGTATGGAAGATATGATCTATAGTGGGTTGACTAGAATCAACACTATGGGTGAAAGAGTAGGAGAACCCAAGATCCATGACGAATGATGTATCGTGGGATGACATGAGTCTCAAAATAAGTATCAAAAAAGTGTTGATAATAAGAAACCAAGTTGTGAAGCTCATAAAAGATTCACAAACTTAATGTACACCCCCAAAATGAAAAATAGACAAGGTGTAGTCAAATGTAAAAGAAATTTTTTAGATTCTAAACAAGATAATTTTTTGATTATGCTATGTAAAAACCTGAAAATGATGTATTGTAAATGCAAATTTGAATTCACACAATGCACTAAATTTGAAAATTTAAGCTTAATATGACCAATTTCAAGTAACAAAAACTCTACAAACAAAAATAGAAAATTGAAAATATCAAAGCAGAGTGCAAAATTAGAGGTTTTAATGCCTAGAAATTTGGGAAAAATCCCTAATTAGGGACTCATTCAGCCTAGGGTGAATGGGTCCTCTCTTAGGGTTTTAAAAATGTTTCTATAGATTTCTAAGTTGATTTTGATGGTTTCTAGATTTTGGTTTTAGATAGTGAGTTATAGTTCTAGATTTTGTGAAATTAAGTTTGAATGCAAGTGCAAAATATGACTAAATGACGACTTAGGAAATCTAATTTGAAATGAAATTTTGAATATTTTGGGTGTTTCAAGTGTTTTATCATGCAATGATATGTAAATTTTTTGTAAAATTACTGAAATTTTTATATTTTTAAGATTTTAAAGAATGCCAAAATGGAAACCTAAAACCCCATATGATATGCAAACTAAATGTAATTTAAGGAACCCTAATTGAGATTAAATTCAATGCAATGCAATGCAAATGAATGAAAAACCTATTTATCTAGGGTTGAAATGGACTCCAAAATCAGAAAATTTCAATGGTCAAAAGTCAAGTTCACCAAAATGAAACATAGAAAAATAGGTTCACCAAAATGAAATGGTGAAAAAAGGGTGCATGATGGACCTATCTTCCTAATTTCATTTAGTAAATTAGATCCACACAAATAGTTGACTTACAATCCTTAGATGAGTCAACTCAATATGTGAACCTACAAATTTCCTTTTTGTGTCAGGACATAGGTCAAGGTCAAACAACACTTTGGGGAGAAAAACTTAAAATAGCAAATCAACAACAAAATGCAATACAACACTTGGAAATGAAATATTAAACTCAATACTAATGGAACCAAAAAATAGAATAGAGATCAGAGAAGGGAAGGGGCATGTGTACCAATCACCAAAAATGCTTTTTTGAAGTAGATCTGGGACTCATTCGCCCAGGGGTAAATGGGTCATGAGTTAGGGTTTTTCTATAACTTTTGGGAGCCTTTAATATAGATCTAATACCTTCAATTTTCCCAAGTTTTAGTTTAAAAAATTTAGGAATAAGTTCTAAAATTGAGTTTTCATTAGATGATGATGCTTTTGAAAACTTTTTCAACTTTACAACTTTCTCCAAATTTAATCTTGAAAGTGCCTTCAAGATTTCTTCCACCTAAATCTACAAACACAAATCAAGAGGGAATTTTTTATATTTTTGTTGAATGGGGGTTTTCCTTGGTCAAATATCGTTTTGGTAATTAAACCTTGAAATGAAAAAAATCATGAAAGAGGTAATGAAGAATGAACAAAGCAATGTTACCACTCAACAAACCCTTAATAAAACTTGATAATGAAATTATGCAACTTGCATGAAATGACTTCAATGGATGTGGATCTTGACACTTGATTATTTCTTTGAATCTTTGACTTGAATGCTTGCTAGGATCATCAAATCTACATCACCATATTAGGTCCAAAAACATGCATGATGCAAGAAGACTTTAATATGACAATTGGATCTTGATTTTTTATATAAATCTTCAATACATCTCCCTTTGAATTCCTTGAACTGCTCTTGAAATCATAAAATTTTCTATAAGGATGGTCATGTCAAAATTGCTAGGTGAACCTTAGAAAGTAACCTTATATTTATATGTATGTAACCTTAATTTCTTGAAATTCAAATATCAAAAGCCGACATTGAATTATGGATTTGAAATCATTAAAATACCATAAAAAACATAATAAAAATTAGGGTCCTAAATCTTAGGGAGGGCCCATTCACCAATGGAAAAATGGGTCGTAGGTCCCTAAACCTAGGACACACATTTCTCAAGGTAAAGTTTAATATATTGGCATTAATTATTGTTAGGTTTCCCCTTCAAAAAATATAATTTAATAGGCTTGGATTAGAATTAAAGGGCTTATCAAGACATAATTAAGATCAATTAATTAATAGGACCCTAAACTTAATGCATGAATATGTAAATATACATATTACAACACTAAATTAAGGCATAATTAAGTCCGCTTTAAGAAGGAGGGCCCAAACAAGTGAGAAAATGTAAAGGGGTACATTTTTCTACACTACAAAATTTATGTGCCTATGAACATGCGTAGATAGAAATTTCTACGTATACCCATGCATAGATACACCATGCATATGTGAATATTCACATAGATGTATATACTTTATATAAACATATCAATATATAGTATGATATTAAAATGATGGTAATATATATATATATATATATATATATATATATATATATATATACACACACACGTAGAATGTTTGAAACTTTCATTTGGGTCATGGCATTGTGAGGAGGCATTTGAGATGTTTTCAAAGACAAATCTACAACTGAATTTTCCCAAAAATACACACGAATGGTAGAGAGTAGAAAAGTGACAAGAAACATAGCTAACTTTTAGTAAGAAACTACTATTTATTTTATATAAATAGAGAGTAGTAGCATACTGTTTGGTTTCCCATTCATTTTGAAATCAGTTTGAGTATTCATGTGAGTTTGAGAGCAGTGCTTTTGTTAGTTTTTATGCAACATATTTGTTAGTTTGTGAGTGACATATTTTATAGTTTGAGATCAATATATATTGTGAGTTTGAATATCATAGAGTGTTTGATTTACTAGCAACAATGAGAGTTGAGAGAAGAGGAGGCAGTAAGCAGAGCCATTTACATTTAGCAAGGAGTGACAAGATATTCATTAGGAGCTAATTTATGGCAGGAATGCTAATATATCTCCTTGTCTTTCTCTTTCTAATTTTGAAACTATGCATTATTACTATTTGAGAGTGTGTACAATCATTGTATGCATATTATGGCTATTAGGTAGTTTACGAGTGCTTATTCATTTAGCTAGATTATATACAAGCTGGATTAGGAAATCTAAATAGTGTGATGTAGCTATCTTGATTTTATTGTTTGATTAACATAGTGAAGAGGAGCTAATATAAGGTATTATGATAATATCTAAAAATATAGTATGACATTTGTATAGCTTGAATAATTTATGTTGTTTAAAATGGAAACAATTGAAATCATGATAGAAGTATTATGTCATTATTATTTAGGGAATGATTTTATTTTATGGAAGCCTATGTTTAGTAGTTTAACCATGAGTGGAGAACTTGCATTCTTGGATGCTCATAATTCTTGAAAGTAGGAGGAAAATTTATTTCCTTGAGTCAGGATAAACTAGAGGTTGGTCAAATCTAATTGTTCAATTAGATCAATATAAGTGTGCTATCACTTTTGAATGGAATCTTGTTTATGTTAATTTAAATCTTGTGGTCAAACCAAGACAAGATTTTTCATAGGTCAATAGAGTTTCCAAGTCGAGTAAGGGGGTGGGTGAACTTACACAACCACTTCTTTAGAAAATGGAATTGATATATGTATCAAAATTTTAGCCAAAGCAAGTGTAGAAGTCACTACATACACCTTGTTAGTTCACTGTGTGCCAATATTGCATAGCTAGTTAGGAGTGTTATGCATAGTTAGTGGATATCTATAGTTTTATGACTATAATAGTTATGTAGGATACAACACCATACTTAGGTAGGAATTTCTAGAATGTTTCCATACCAAAATTTTCATTTGAAGGGTGGGGCCATCTACTAGTAGAAGTGTGGGGGACCATTTAAGTTTTTGGTTGAAGGAAAAGCACTTGGGCGATACTTTCCCTCTTGTATTCAATAGACGAGGCTAGTTGAAAAAAAGAAGAAGAATATGTGTGATCTAAATGTGGACATATTGACCATTATAATCTTGCACCATTAAGCTCTTGTAAGCTATGAAAATTTAAATATGATCTTGAACCTATTGTAATTGTACTTGAAATATGAACTTTAATTTACTTGAAATTATGTAATGCTATATCATTTTTACAATGTAATGTGAAGTGGGTTATTTTAGTGTGAAAATATTTTATTTAAAAGGAAACAAATATTTCTATATTTTTGAGAACTTGAGTTATTCACATTCTGAGCTAAAACTTAGGTAAAAAAATAGGGTAAAATTTGGGTATGTTACAATATAGACCATGTTAACTTAGGGAGATCAGGTATGGACAAAATTGGGCATGTGACAAAACAACCAACATAGAATTGTTGAAAGGAATGGATTTAAAAAAAAAAGAATACAATCAAGAAAAAGAAGAAAAATCCAAGAAGGAGAAGCATAACATTAGCCCCATATCAATGAAATCTGAGACTTGGCTGGGTAGAATGGAAATATGAACTTAGATCCTTTTGCTCTTAAAATGAAAATACTATTCATCTTGTATGCAATAGTTGGACACCAAAATGTTGTTAGTATAAACAGTCCATTCACTAGTATGTATCCAAATGATAATATGTAGCCTAATGTTACTATAACTCAAATGATGTATATTGAAACAATGTAATATTTTTTCACTCTATCTTTAATATAAAAAATATTTAAGGTGTCATGGGTATAATGATTATAGGATTTGCACAAATAAATTTGTTGAAATGTGTTTAGAAATTTTCAAGAAAATAAAATTATAAAACTTGTATAAATCCAAATGATGTAAGATTTTCCAACATCCTCCCTATTTGTGATGGAATGGTTTCTTTAAAATAAGGTATATATATCAATCAAAGAATAATGAAATGGGTGTTTTTTTAAATATGAAAGTTAGAAATTATCTATAGACATGCATGCAAAATATGAAAGAATAAACAAGGTAGCAATATTTTTTGAAATAATACCTAAAATAAATATGGTCTGATGGAATGCCATGATTTTAGGACATGCACAAAATACTTTTTTATAGTCTTTACAAACATTCAAGCAAATAATACTACACTTCTCTAGTTAAGTGAACTTACACCTTGAATTTTTGACATAAAATTGTGTATTACACATGTAGAAATTTTATTAACTAATTGATAGCTACCTATTTGTCTTCCCTTCCCCTCCTATTACCCTTCAATACTTTATATAATATTATTACATTAAGTGGTGTAACTACAATAGAAACAAGGGGTGCAATTTAATGGCATAAGCATGTTAACACACATGATTAAAAAGTTGGAAAAACATACAAAATAAATAAAATATATAATCAACATTAAAAATTAATAACTCTAAACTATTTAATTATACTAAATAATTTTTTTAATGAAATTACTATATATTTTAGTAAATAAAATAGTAAATAATAATTTTAAAATAAGTATATTGTTAAATATAAAGTAGTTAATTATTTTATTTTATATTTTAAAAATTAAAGTATATAATATTCATTTTAGTGTATAGATATTAAATAAAAGAACTTAAATTTTAAAGTTATTTTAAATATATTATAGATATCTCATAAATAAAATAGTAAGTTATGTATGTATGTATGAAAAAGTATCAAATAAAAAGAAAAACTAAAAGAAAAATTCAATTAAAAGAAAAAATATAAATAAACATAAAATAAATTAGCATGGATATCTTAAATATATCTATATCAAAGATATTAGAGATATTTGTTTTGAAATTAAAAAAATAATATTAAAAATAAAATAATTTTTAAATAAATTAAACAATTTAAAATAATTCTTAAGTAAATTAAAGAATTTCAAATTGATATCTCATTCACTAATACATTTACAATATATTAGTTGATTTTTTATTAATTTAAAATTTTCTAATATACATGTACATTGTAATATATAAATTTTATGTAAATGCAAATGATTTATTCTTAATGTTTAACTATAAATAAATCACATAAAATATATTTAAATACCACTACATAAGAGTACTAAATGAACTCATTGTAGAAATAAAATGAACATAAATATATATATATATTTTGTTGATTCCATGCCTAGAATGAATAAATGATAATCTCGAGACAAAATACATATTAATGCATGGTAGAAATCATAAACATAATATAAATATACGAGTTCTTCCATTGCAACTTTAAATTGTACAATTAGTAAACAAAAACCACAAAATCAAATAAAACTTACTAAAATCATTTTACAATTTCTATATCCATCGAACAAGTTTCTAAATAATGGATATGCTTTGATATTCTTTATCAAATTTGGACAGAACGGGATGAGAATATAAAACGTCTATCCCCCAGCATGGAGTGAAACCATCTCATACCGGGTTCTTCCCGGGCATCAAAACAACAATAGTCAATACCGTACGTGGTAACGGTACTTAATAAAAAGTACTGTGCAAACAACGCAAAAGCACCGTAAACAACACCACGGTAATGATCATCAGGAAGCTCCGCAGGAAATAACCCTACTTTGGCTCGTGAATTACTGGCATTATCGAATTCCTTGACGTCCTTCACGTCTATCCAGCTCCTTATGCAGTCCTTCCACTCAAACACCCAGACATCCCGAAGAACAGCTACGCATCTGTGAACATAGTGAGCATTACTGTCAGTGCTTATGTTTTTCCACTGTCGAGTGTAAGGATCATAAACCTGCGCTCTTTTGCTTTGACGGGGGACGACATAAAACTTGTCATCAAGAAAAGCACCAACGCAGAGATCAAGCAGTGGAACGAAATTCATAGCAGGAAGAAAGTCCCACTTGTTTTCATCTACATTGTAAACAAAACCTTCTGGTAGAGGGGGACTGACACCCCGTTTGAAAGGCATGGGGCAGCCGCCGGCAACGTAGACGAGTCCTTCAGTTGGTGACGCTGCGCATGCAAAGTAGCATCGATTGCATGGCATGTCGGCGCCCCGCCGCCATCTGCGAGATAGAAAATCAAATATCAAGACACCTTCTATGTTACTACTCCTGTTAAGAAGTCCCATCACAACCAGCTGTGGCTTCGATCTAACGAACACAGAACGACGAGAGGGTGTGTATTCTAGTTTAATTTCTGTGGGGATTTGAGGCAGTTTCTCCAAGAAGTGCTGAAACAAGTAGAAAATAATTATAACGAAATCACTTTTAGTTTGTGGGGATTCGCAAACAGAAACAACTCCCTCCTCGCACTCGCCATGGCGCTGTCGCTCTTTAAAGAAATGTTTGCAGCTGAGTAGAGCGCTCCAGCTCTTGGAAACAGCCCTAAGGTTTCGGTGGAACCTGTATGGAACCCTTACCAGGCATTGCATCGCTCAATCGTCTAGAAGACCCGGAATTATTTCCATTGCGATTGGTAGGGGAGAAGACCTAGTATCCGCTACCCATTGAATAACCGCCACCTCCATGCTCACTCCACCCTCCAAAAAAATTTAACTTTGATCCATTAAAAAACTTTTTATGAACAAATAAAAAATTACAACACCAATCATGCTCATAACACAATGAGTAACTCACCAATCATAATAGACAGCTAAACATGTTTTTGCATTTATAAAAAAAGTCAACTTACACATAAAAAAGGCTCATTTACAATTTAATTTAAAACATTTACTGTTACAAATACCCCCACTTGCAAATGTTTATCCCTCATTACATTTTATATTTACAACTACACATGCACAGTTAATGGTGCTTTACATGACATAATCACAAATCTCCTTTTAACTCTATGGGATTTGAAATGCACAGTCTTTCACACACTCCCTGATAGCTATATGTATTTATTTCATTTTCTATAAGTATCTGCACAATTAAATATAGGTGTAAGGCTCCCCAAATAAACATCAAATCCAAATGTAATGTAAAATTCAGTCATATCATCTTTAAAAACATATGTGACTTGCAACTTCAAATTCAAATGCTCAAACAAATTCAAATTTGAAACACAATAACCAAATTGAATGCATTCAATTGTTAGATTCAAATTCCTTAATAAGAGGGGGAAAGTAGCCAGCGACATTCACAATTGCATCTTATTCTCTACAAAATTGAAAGCAACGACAAGCATCCTCTGCACATTCCTCTAATATCCCAAGTCTTAGGTAGGTACTTATAGTTATTTTCATTTATGCAGTGTCTTCTTACTTTATACATTCTAGTTATAGTTATTTTTCATGAATTGTGCATTTAACATTTCTATTTATGCAGTGTCTTCTTACTTTTCCTTATAAGTAAATGAAAGGTTTTTGGTGACGGGTTTTTACTTTGCTTTGTGTTAATTTTCTATTATTTGTCATTTATTTATGAAAATAGGTACTTCTATTTATATTTGTATGTTTTTGGTCATTTGTCATTTATTTCAGTGTTTATATCAGGGTTTATATTTGTCATTTATTTTTGCTTGTATGTGTATTTATATTTGTTTATTTTTGGTCATTTGTCAGGGTTGGTCATTTATCAGGGTTTAATATGTATATGTGTGTATATATATATGCATTTAATATGTGTATATATGTGTATTATGTATTTAAAAACATATACACATATATACAAATACATACAGTTACTTACATATAAATACATATATACATGTATATATATACGTATATACATACACAAACACACACATATATATGTCTATAACTCTATTTAAATACGTTTTGTTTGGCTATCCAATACAATAGACTAGCATTTGTTTATTTTTGGTCATTTCTCAGGGTTGGTCATTTATCAGGGTTTAATATGTATATGTGTGTGTATATATATATACATGCATTTAATATATGTGTATTATGTATTTAAAAACATATACACATATATACAAATACATACAGTTACTTACATATAAATACATATATACATGCATATATATACGTAAATACATACACAAACACACATATATATACGTCTATAACTCTGTTTAAATACATTTCATTTGGTTGTCCAATACAATAGACTAGCATTTGTTTATATTTTTTACTTTCCATTGCACATACAGTAGGTTAGCATACATATATTTGTCATTTTACATTCTGTGTCTCTTGTTCATTCAACAAATCAATGTATATGTGTGTATCCTTTGCTTATCCTTTGAAAATGCAAACAATGGTACTGGTTGATCATTTACTTCCGCATCTTATTGAATTTGTAAATGAATGTGTATAATGATATATAACACAACTTATTGAATTTTCAAATGAATTTGTACAATGTTATATATATAACATTGTACACATTCATTTACAAATTCAGTAAGCTATGTGTTTGAATTTGTAAATGAATGTGTGCAATGTTTTATATATAACATTCTATGCATTCCTTTGAATAGATTCAATACATTGTGTGTTTGAATTTGTAAATGAATGTGTACAATGTATTATACATTCATTTACAAATTATGTGTTTGTTGTCTCTTCTTCATTGAGCAGATTGATATCTATGTCTGTATCCTTTAACTATCCTTTCAAAATGCAAACAATGGTACTAGTTAATCATTTTCTTCTGCATCTTTATGACCCATGAAGGGTTTATTCGATGATCGAAAAATTATTACTGCTTGTTTATGAAATAAATCATTCCTCTTACACACCTTTTCGCCACGTGTTGTTTGATTTTGTTAGGTAATGGTGCTGATTTCTTTTTCCCACATTGTATTTTACATTCTGTGTCTCTTGTTCATTCAACAAATCGATGTATATGTGTGTATCCTTTGCCTATCCTTTGAAAATGCAAACAATGGTACTGGTTGATTATTTTCTTTTTCATCTTATTGAATTTGTAAATGAATGTGTATAATGATATATAGCACAACTTATTGAATTTGCAAATGAATTTGTATAATTTTATATAAATAAAATTGTACACATTCATTTACATATTCAGTAAGCTGTGTGTTTGAATTTGTAAATGAATGTGTGCAATGTTTTATATATATAACATTTTATGCATTCCTTTACAAATTCAATGCACTGTGTGTTTGAATTTGTAAATGAATGTGTACAATGTATTATACATTCATTTAAAAATTATGTGTTAGTTGTCTCTTCTTTATTGAGCAGACTGATATCTATGTCTATATCCTTTAACTATCCTTTCAAAATGTAAACAATGGTACTGGTTAATCATTTTCTTTTGCATCTTACACTCCTTTTTGCCATGTGTTGTTTAATTTTGTTGGGTCATGGTGCTGGTGTTTTACACATGGGTTCTTTTGGGGTTAAATGATTTCCTCTCCCTGTTTTATCGCACGCTCAGGGCCTGGTAAAGTTCATTGTATCATGATTTTGTCTACATAAATGATAGAGAAATTTAGTGGGTTTGATCACATGTCTGCAAAAATGATATTTTGGGTATGCATCGACCTTTCTATAAAAAAACCATGCGAATTTGGGTTTTTTTGTGGTTGAATGATTAAATACGACCTGGTAAAGTCGATTGTCTCATGATTTTGTCTCTAGAAATGATCAGGAATTTCGTGGGTTTTAACACATGTCTGCAAAATAATATTTTTTGGTCTACTTTGACCTTTTTATAAAAAACCCATGTCACTTTGGGCATAAATCGGAAAACCCATTTAAATAAATATGTATTTGTGAAAACCCTTGCTTGGTTTTTTCCAAATTCGTGTGCTTAAGGAATTAATGTCATGAAACCCTTGCTTGGAATATTCTGCGTCTATCTGAAAACACACTTTTGTATTCCTGTGAGTGAGGAATTATTATTATGAAACCCTTGGTTACTTTTTTGTGCACATTTCCAAAAACCCAAGTCTATAATCAATCTACCTCTGTTCAAAATAATATCCTATTGCTGTTGAATACAACACAACTTCTTTCATTTTCTGTACAATGTGCTTTGAACACTGATATATATACATACATATATCTATGTATATATATATATATATATATATATATATATATATATATATATATATATATATATATATATATATATATATATATATATATATATATATATATATATATATATACATACATATATATCTATATATATATATATATATATACATACATATATTCATGCATATATATATATATATATATACATACATATATCTATGTATATATATATATATATATGTAGACGAACACATGTAATTATGTAATTATATGTATCCAAGATACCTGCACACATATTTATAAAACATTAAATACATCATTATATATATGTAAACCCAAATTAAATGATGGAAAAGAATCGGATACCCAAAAAAAAAACATTAGTCATATGCTTTAATCGGACCCCAAATGAAGTCTAATTGGGGTGTAATGTGTTTGTTGTCCAGTGCTAATGTTAGGAGATTAATATGTAGGAGTGATTTTTAATGGGCACCAAAATGATTTTATAAGGTGCTAACCTAAATTAGACCCATTGACTTTTGAGTAGATTTGAATGATAAAATAGATCTAATTGCATGTTAATAGTGACACAATTAGCACAGTTTTCTATTTTGCAATGTTTATTAGTGATTTTTTTTGTAATTATATCTGTGTTTTGCAATGTTTATACATTGTTTTTCTGACACTTGATCACTTACAATGTACAGGATCACTGACAATCATGGCACCAAGGCAAAAGAGGAAAAGATTAGGTGGGAGGTGCTTGAATAGAGTACCTTGTGGAGTGACATTCAATGTTCTAGATATTGATGAAGAGCCAGCAGTGAACATGGATGAGGAAGTTATTTTTGAAAATGAAGAATAGACCAATGAAAATGATGGTTTTGAACCTGCTGTTCATAATACTGACATAGAAATGGAACCACCACCTGCTGACCATGTGACAACCCCAAATCTGTACATGAAAACTTGGTCTATGTATGACATGGAAAAATCCATTACACATGTTGAGGACAATTGAATGCCAATCAGAGGTTCAATGATCAAATGGGGAATCCCGCCTAGCAGTTTGGGGGCATGGCTCAATGGTGTGACATCCACAAAAAAGGAGGGGAACACGAATAGTCCTAACTGATGAAGAAGAAGCTAAAATTGTGCAATGGTGTAAAGATATGGCTAATATTGGCCATGACTTTCAAGTGTCACAACTTAAGTCAACGATGTCCCACATGGTTGGAGTGAGGCCTAACCCATTCACAAATGGGATACCAAGGAGGTCATGGTGGGTTGGATTTCATCAAAGGCATCTAGATCTGACAATTCAAACACCCGAAGGAGTGGACACAGATCGAGCTATAATGCTGTGCCCCGAAATAGTTTCTTCATTCTATGATAACTTGGAGGAGTTGTACAACAAACATAATTATGGGCCCAAAAAAATATGGAACTGCAATGAAATAGGTGTGTAGGCTGGCAGAAATTGTGCAATGAGAGTTATTGCAAAAATAGGGACGAAATGTGTTCCATAATTAATTTCTAAAAGCAGAGAGTGGATCACTATTCTAGCTTGTGTTAGTGCAGTAGGTCAAGCTATACCTGGTTAATATTTGTTCAAGTCCAAAAGGAACATTAGAAACTATATTGTTAACTGTGAGCCAAGGGCATGCATGGAAATCCAAGAGCATGCTTGGATGACCAAAGAATTATTTGTGGAATGGTTAAAACACTTCACAAAAAATGTCCCAGGAGGTGTGTCACCAACCAACATACAACTTCTCATCTTTGACGGTCATGGTAGCCATGTGGCATTCAAAACAATTGAAGAAGCAAAGACTATGGGAATAGATTTTCTCACACTTCCAGCACATTGCAGCCACAAATTGCAGCCCCTTGATGTTAGTGTGTTCTCACCATTTAAGAACTACTTCAAAAAACAAACGAGTATATGGCTCTCTGAAAATCCTCAACTTGACATTGGAAGGGAAGAGTTGGCAACACTTGCCAACAAAGCTTTTGCACAAGCTTTGACTCCTAATAACATTGCAAGTGGTTTTAGAAGAACATGAATTTAGCCATTAGATTGACATGCACTTGAATTGGATATGGGGCCAAGCCAAGCTTTCGTGGTTGAAGAGGAAGGAATGACATTGGGAGCAAAAACATAGGGTGATATAGCTGATGATGAGGCACAGTTCATGGCAGTGGAGACTTGTTTGAGGATAGCAGGTTGGAATGAGGAACATATTGGACAGTTTGTGGAAACCTTTTCTGCAAGCATTCCCTTAAATCCAACAAATGAAGAAGGATATTGTCCAAAAAACATTGAGGTAGCAGAAATTCAACAAGAACCAATAGTTCGATCATGTAATCAGGCAGCTGAAAATGAAGAGAGTCTCAATCTGCCATCTGAATTTCAAGATGCAGCTTTGAACCTAGGGGTACATCTCAATTTCAGTCAAGTGGATGAAGGGTTGTCCATGCTATCACCACAAATGTTGATCCTGAAGATGTCATCCATTACTTCACAACTGGGAGAAATTGGGAGGCTGAAAATGATGAAGAGATGGAGTCGACGGTAATGACTCAAGTGATGAAGAGGCTGACTATGTGCCATGCACACAAGTCAATGATCAGCAACCAGCAGGCAGCAGAAGCACTTTTTTGCAACTCCCAATGCAACGAGTGCACCAATCATCTAACAGAGGTCGCAATGGGGTCCTACGCCTTAGTAGGAAGTCTCAAATTTTGACATCAGATGATTTCTTCAATTTGCTGAATGAACAAGAGGCACAGAAGCAAAGAAACCAAGAATTACAACAAAGGAAAAGGGAGCAAATGGCTAAAAGGAAGGCAGAAAGAGAAGCAATCCTCGCACAGAGGGAGGCAAATAGATTGGAGCGTGCTGCAAAAAAAAATTGCAGAGGAGAAATTGAGGCAGCGACATGAAAAGGAGCTTCAAAGGGAGCAAGCAAGGATTGCTAGACAGTTGAAGGAAAACCAAAAGCAGGCGGAAAGAGCAGAAAGAAACATAAGTAAGAGTACTCCTACAACTCCTCTTCCAAGTCAACATCCAATTTTAAGGGACATGATTAACATTTTGTCTCCAGCCTTTGCAGCTCTTAGCAGCCTACAAAATGGGTCTTCTGAAGGCTACTCTCCATAGTTACAGCTATCTCCAGAGGAAAATCATGCATTGCTTGCTTGTATAGCAAGTTCCATACAAAACAATCTGTAGTCCTTAACATCTTCTCTAGTTGACGTAGAGTCAGTTGAACCCCAAGGACACACCACTTCATAATTAGATCTGTGGATGTCTGATTAGGATTTTTTGTTGTCAAATTTTTGACCTCGAAGTGTGCTAGAGTGTTTTTTGTAAAACTGAATGCTAGTCTATTGTATTGGACAGCCAAAGGATACTAGTTTGTTGTATTGGATAGCCAAAGGATACTAGTGTCTAATTTTGTAGAACTAAATGGTAGTCTGTTGTCAACTTATCTACTTCGATGTGTGCCAGTGTGTTTTTTGTAAGACTGAAGACTCCTTGTCTTCTTTCCAACTTTGTCTTAATCATGTTTATGCTATAATAAATTTGATTTCATCCTAAGCATGTTTTGGGAGCTGTCCAAGTTAATGATCTATGCTTTTGTGATTCGAAATCAATTTTGTGTTCGTTGTATTCATCTATCATTTTGTTGGATATGTGTTTGTTGTATTCATCTAACTAACATTGTTGAAAATTTAAATGTACATTAAGAAATGTATGTGATTGAAATTCAGAAAATTATGTACATATATATATATATATATATACACACACATACAACTATGTATATGCATACATATACATATATATATATGTATACATACATATATATACATATATATATACATAGTTGTGTGTGTGTGTATATATATATATGTATGTATACACAACTAAGTATATGCATACATATATATAACTATACATCTATATGTAGCATATCCATAAATTGTAACTGTAAGTGTAAGTGGAAATCAATCTAATTCTAAATTGTAAGTTTACAATGAATAAGTAAATCCCATCATAAATCAAATCCCATTGTTCAGGTTCATGAATGAACATCATAAGAAAAAAGAACATCATAAATGAACACAATGTCTACTAGGTCACAACCAAAGTAAACTCTTGAAAGACTTGACCTGAAATGTCATCATGCAAATTGACATGCTTTTTACAACCTCCATAGTTGTGTATACATGCATACATACATATAAATAAATAAATAAATAAATAAATAAATATATATATATATATATATATATATATATATGTATGTATGTACGTATATACATACATACATACATACATACATACATACATACATACATACATAAATACATACATATATATGTATACACAACTAAGTATATGCATACATATATCTATACATCTGTATGCAACATATCCATAAATTAATCTATTTGAAATTATAAATTTTTGAACACATACACTTGGAAATCAATCTAATTGTAAATTGTAAATGTAAGTTTACAATGAATAATAAAAATGAACATTATAAATGAACACAATGTCTACCGGGTCACAACCAAAGTAAAGTCTTGAAAGACTTTACCTGAAATGTAATCTTACAATTTGACATGCTCTTTACAACCTCCTAGCCATTTGACATGCCTGCCACAACAAACAAATATAATACAACAAACAAACATGGACAATAGTTATTGAAATAAATAAAAAGATATACTAGTTAGTCAAAAATATAGAACAATAATTGAAACTTAGAGCCATTTGAACAAAAAATCCTTAATTATTTGGTGTGTTGACAAACACAATTACCAAACTGCCCACCATGAACATTGTTGCACCACCTCTCCTTGTTCTCCCATGCTTGCAAGAAAAGATTTACAACCATGAGTAGTCACAACCAAGGCTAGTAACATACAAACATCACATGACCTTTGAAATAATGCATGTACAACAACACATAATTAATCAAGTTCAACATATTAAAAGATCCATATGGAATAGATAAATATATGTAAAAACATATAAATGTTAATAGAATTGTATACCAAGATTTAATCAACTTATAATCATTGTTTCTCATCAAGCTTGGATATATGAGGAATGTGCAAAGGATGCCATTCAATGGTTTGTAGCATGGAGAGGATATTAGTAGAGGAGAATAATTGTGAATGCCGTTGACTGTTGTCCCTCTTATTTAGAAATTTGAATCTGACAATTGAATGCATTCAATTTGATTGTTGTGTTTCAAATATGAATTTGTTATAGCATTTGAATTTGTAGCTGCCACTTACGTAGGTTTTTAGAGATGATATGACTGAATTCTGCATTATATTTGGATTCGATGTTTATTTGGGAAGCCTTATATATTTGTGATTTTTTGTAGGTTTACATGCATGCATACAGTCATACAAACATAAGCATACATGCAAACATTCATAGAAACATAAGCATACATGCATGTATTCATATAAACATATACATACATATACATTGTAGAAAATCAATAATATACATTGCAAAGCAAAAAAAAACCTAAATGTGTCACTATTAACATTTAATTTTAAAAATTATTTTATCATTCAAATCCGCTCAAAAGTCAATGGGTCTAATTCACGTTATCACCTTATAAAATCATTTTGGCGCCCATTAAAAATCACTCCTACATATTAATCTCCTTACTTTAGCACCGGACACCAAACACATTACACCCCAATTAAACTTCATTTGGGTTTCGATTAATGCATATGACTAATGTTTTTTTGGGTATCCCATTCTTTTCCATCATTTTACCATGCACTCTCTTTGGAAGGTACATACATACATACATACATACATATTTTTCAATAATCAAATAAAACCTTCATGGGTCATGAAAGATGCAGAAGAAAATGATTAACCAGTACCATTGTTTGCATTTTGAAAGGATAGTTAAAAGATACAGACATAGATATCAATTTGCTCAATGAAGAAGAGACAACATACACATAATTTGTAAATGAATGTATAATACATTGTACACATTCATTTACAAATTCAAACGCACAACATATTGAATCTATTCAAAGGAATGCATAGAATGTTATATATAAAACATTGCACACATTCATTTACAAATTCAAACACACAGCTTACTGAATTTGTAAATGAATGTGTACAATGTTATATATATAACATTGTACAAATTCATTTGCAAATTCAATAAGTTGTGTTATATATCATTATACACATTCATTTACAAATTCAATAAGATGTAGAAGTAAATGATCAACTAGTACCATTGTTTCCATTTTCAAAGGATAGGCAAAGGATACACACATATACATCAATTTACTGAATGAACAAGAGACATCGAATGTAAAATGACAAATATATGTATGCTAGCCTGTTGTATGTGTAATGAAAAGTAGAAAAATATAAACAAATGCTAGTCTATTGTATTGGAGAGCCAAACGAAACGTATTTAAACAGAGTTATAGATGTATATATACATGTGTGTTTGTGTATGTATATACGCATATATATACATGTATATATGTATTTATATGTAAGTAACTGTATGTATTTGTATATATGTGTATATGTTTTTAAATACATAATACACATATATACACATATATTAAATGCATGTGTATATATATATACACACACACATACATATTAAACCCTGATAAATGACCAACCCTAAGAAATGACCAAAAATAAAAAAAATATAAATACACATATAAGCAAAAATAAATGACAAATATAAACCTTGATATAAACATTGAAATAAATGACAAATGACCAAAAACATACTAATATAAATATAGGTACCTATTTGCAAAAATAAATGACAAATAATTGAAAATGAACACAAAGCAAAGTAAAAACCCGTCACCAAAAAGACCTTTCATTTACTTATAAAGAAAAGTAAGAAGACACTACATAAATAGAAATGTTAAATGCACAGTTCATGAAAAATATCTATAACTAGAATGTATAAAGTAAGAAGACACTGCATAAATGACAATAACTATAAGTACCTACCTGAGACTTGGGATATTATAGGAATGTGCAGAGTTTGCTTGTCGTTGCTTTCAATACATACATACATACATACATACATACATACATACATACATACATATGTATGTATGTATGTATGTATGTATATACATACATACATATCTACAAACATGATACATGATGATTTGGCATTGTGGGTTACTATTACAGCGAGGAAGGTTAGAATTATCACTCATAAACATACTTTATAGGAGGAAACACCATTAAATAGGATTCACAATCACTTTCCAAAATATGAGATATAAAATAAATTAGAAAAAGATCAATATACATAAAAGACAATCCTTCTCATATAACTATCCTATTTAATTAGTTTTCTTTGGAAATTTTCCTTATCTATAGTTACACTAATTACACATGAATATGCACTTGAAAGCGAATACAACACATGCTATTGAATGCTACACTTAACTTACATATTGAACACCCTAAATATAATATCAAAAACTCATAAAACTACAAGCATCGAACACAATGTATATATTTTAATTCTGCGAGTAACATTTATGTTGTATAATCTTTGAGTCATTTCTTTTAAGAGTATCAAACAAACAACACCGTAAATATAAATGTCAAATAGTGAACTGGCTATACGTGTCAAACTAATCAAAACAAAATAAATATGAGCTATCATTTATGATAATCGAAAGTCACAAATACTAAATCTGAGATATTAACTCATACAAATCGGACTTCTAACAAATATAACATTTGCTACTTGGTTGCTCATTCGTATGCTAATTCGTGTACCTTAACCCACAATGCCAAATCATCATGTATATATATATATGTGTGTGTGTGTGTGTGTGTATATGTATGTATGTAAATATATATGTATGTATGTATGTATGTATGTATGTATGTATACATATATAATTTAATTGCATCCTAATAAGAACTAGGACCACCATTGTTTGCACTTTGAAAGGAGACTGATGTTTGTTGTTACCTCACACCATGGACACACAACTTTATATATACATACATACATGCATATATATATGTATGTATGTATGTATGTATATGTATGTATGTATGTGCATACATACATACATACATACATACATACAATGTGGGAAAAAAAACCAGCACCATGACCCAAAAAAATCAAACACATGGTGAAAAGGCATGTAAGAGGAATGATTTTTTTGAACAGAGGTAGATCGATTACACACTTGGGTTTTCAGAAATGTGCACAAGAAATTAACCAAGGGTTTCATAATAATAATTCCTCACTCGCAGGAATACAAAAGTGCGTTTTCAAATAGATGCAGAATATTCCATGCAAGGGTTTCATGAGATTAATTCCTTAAGCAAACGAATTTGGAAAAAACCAAGCAAGGGTTTTCACAAATACATATTTATTTTAAATGGGTTTGCCGATTTATGCCCAAAGTGACATGGGTTTTTTATAAAAAGGTCAAAGCAGACCAAAAAATATTATTTTGCAGACTTGTGTTCAAACCCACGAAATTCCTGATCATTTTTGGAGACAAAATCATGAGACAATCAACTTTACCAGGTCGTATTTAATCATTTAACCACAAAAAAACCCATATTTGGAAAAACAAAGCAAGGGTTTTCACAAAAATGGCCTATACTAAATGGGCTTGCTGATTTATGCCCATATTCACGTGGGTTTTTTATAAAAAGGTCGATGCAAAAAAAAAAATCATTTTTTGCAGACATGTGGTCAAACCCACGAAATTCGTCATCATTTTTGCAGACAAAATCATGATACAATCGACTTTACCAGGTTGTGAGCACGCGGTAAAATGAGGAGAGGAAATCATTTAACCCCCAAAAAAACCCATGTAAAATGCTAGTACCATGACCCGAGAAAATAAAATAGCACATGGCGAAAAGGCGTGTAAGAGGAATGATTTATTTCATAGACAAGCAGTAATAATTTTTCAATCATCGAATAAACCCTTCACTGGTCATGAAAGATGCAGAAGAAAATGATTAACCAGTAACATTGTTTGCATATTCAAAGGAGAACGATGTTTGATGTTACCTCAAGCCATGTGCACGAGTAGGAGCCGTGGAGAGCCATCGCCATCTACATTCACTTCCATCGCCGAGAAGCTTCCAGACAGAGCGCGCGGTAAAATGAGTGAACGGAATGGGATACCCACAAAAAAACATTAGTCATATGCATCAATCGGACCCCAAATGAAGATTAATTGGGGTGTAATGTGTTTGGTGCCTAGTGCTTTAGTAAGGAGATTAATATGTAGGAGTAATTCTTAATGGGCACGAAAATGATTTTATAAGGTGCTAACGTGAATTAGACCCATTGACTTTTGAGTGGATTTGAATGATAAAATAGTTTTAATTAGATGTTAAAAGTGACACATTTAGGGTTTTTTTTTATAAAAAAATGGTGGTTATAGCTAGCGGGTACTAGGATGTTAGGTGACGGAAAGCGGACGACACCTCTAAAAGGTGTCTTTTTGACCTCCTCACAGGCATATTGGATGCTACCACACCTACCAAATTGCCTAGAAGTTTCAAAACCTTAGTTATAAGATCTTAACTCGCGGTGCTAAAAACCCATAATTTTTTTTCTCATTCAACATGCCTGCTTTGAATTCTATGGTTGCACGGTTAGCCCTACTGGATATTGGGTCTTCTCCCCTATGTATGTAACCCAAAAGACCGTTTATTTTTCGTTTTTTCAAAATATGTCTGTAACGTGGGATATAGTACTTCTCTTTAGGTGAAAGAACAATTTCACGTTTTATTTAGAATCTATTTGAGTGACCCTTGTGTCAATACATTTCAACATCCTTTAATGAGGCCCTAATTTCCCAAGTTATGTATTTCGTGGCCCATTTGATCATTTATCAAGAAATTGCATGTACAAAACCTAAGAAATATTTAATACTTTTCTCCCAACACCTTAAACTCCACAAAATAGGGTTGGGAGTTAGTTGCCTAAGGTGACTTAGTCCCCCTATTTTTGCCTCCAAAATTGAATATATCGAGGACAACAATTTATTATTTGAATTTCAAATTTCAAAAGTTGGCTATCGGGATCTAATTTTTGGGAAATTAGAATAAATGCCTATAAATACCTAGTCATTTCACCATCATTTGAAAACTAATTGGAAAAATTGAGAAAAAAGAAGCAAGAGATCATTGCATTTGCCAAATGCATTTGAATTTGCTATTTTTCAAGCATATTTTAGACTTGATCAAGTATCATTTTATGATTAGATTTTTAGGACAATAGAAGGGCATGATGAATTCTAGGTTTGGGAACTGCTCTTGGCCATTTTCCACAACCGAATGACTAGTTTCCTAAGTGTTCTCATCTACAAGCTCCATTCTACTTGTTGCCCAAGGTGTGGTATTTTACATTTTCATAGGTAGATCTTGTCATTATCATATATGAATCCTTCTCTAATGTAGTTGAGTAGGATTTTATACATTTGAGCTCATCACAATCATAGATTTACTAATGGTTAAGAGCATACACACTTTTTTCAATCAGTTTACTAGCTATTTATGGAGGTAGAAATATCAAAATAGGGGTTTGGCTGAGGAAAACTCCTATATAGCCACCCCCACCATTTTTTTGCAGATTTATTGCAAAGCTTAGATACAAAGATGAAAAATTTACAAAGCAGGAAATGAAAGGTAGATAGAGAGTTATAGAGTTATGTTTTTTGATTTGAAACAAGCCTATAAGGACATAGTCACCCAGGGTGACTCAGTTGTGCCAAATCAACCTCAAACTTGAAATACAAGTGCACAACACTCTTCCTTTCTTAGATCTATTGCCAAAATTTACTATTATAGTTTCCCTATTGTCAAAATATTATATTTATAGATTAGGGCACATAGTTTAACTAGGTTAATTAAAGCAATCCAATTTGCATCAATTTTTAAGGCATAAAAGGATCAGATCTAAAGCTGATTAACTCACCTTCATCAAAACATTTTGGTGAACCCAACATTTTGAGCATCATTTAGACTAAAAATAGTGTGTAATATTGTCAAATTTTCAAAAAAAATATCTTTTGTTTATAAAAAGTGTCCTTTCATTTGCAAGAAAAGGTGTCATTTTGCTTGATTTGGTATAAATTTGTGAAAATTTGTTACATTTTAGTGTTGAAATTTGTCAGATATGTAGGTGCATTATGTGAATTTTCTAAAACATTACATAATTGGTTAAAATTGGCTTTCATTCTTGAAAATTTTGAAAACCCTAGGTTCTTACATTACATTGCAAATTTAAAATCAATCAAAACAACCACAAATTTAATTTTAAATATGGGATAACACACTATCACAAAGAAATTACTTATAACTAGTGCCCTCTAAACAAAAAATTGAGATAGATCACAAGTCAACCTAAGTCACACTAGGTGACCTAGTGCTGCTAAAATTGTCTAAAATTTTAGGAGCAGATTCATATTTGTTGTTAGTCTACAAATATGGACACTACTTTCTAGATCTATGTCTGTAACAAGTTTGTAACTCTATTTCCAGTCCTATTTTAACCTTATATTGCATAAACATAAATTAAACTTGAAATTTAAAGATTAATCTTTGAGAAAGCATAATCATCTGATAACATCAAATCTCTTTCTATAAGTACATTGTATGGCCATTAATATTTTTTGGTTGTGATGACTTTGATATGTTAGATGAAGCCCTTGAGGGCTTTATCCAACTTAGATCATCCACTTAGGTTTTTAACATTTCAATCCACCAAATAAAAATTGATATAGTCACACCTCAACTTATCTTTTATCCACCAACAAAACAACCTCAAATTCAAACCAAGCCCATGCTTATCATAGGACCATTGTAAAAAAAAAAAATTAGTGTAGAAAAAAGTATCCCTTTTTCACACTTAATTTGGGAATGAATAATTAATAATAAAATGGCCTTAATGGTACCTTATTTAGGGTGTTGTAAAGTGGTTCTTTACACTTTCACACTATTCTAGGGATTTATTCATTAGTTGAGGTTAATTATGCCTTAATTGGCCCCTTTAATTAAAATCCAAGCCTAGTTAATTGCATTTTTTGAGGGATAAAGCCTGACACTCTTAAATAATATTACAAAACACTTAATTTTGCAAGGAATGTGTCCTAGGTTAGTGACCTAGGACCCATTCACCACCTATCAAATGGGTACTCACTAGGTCCTAGGAACCCCTTTTTACACATCATTTCATATTTCCCGAACTGTGTCCTACTTAAGTATGCTAGGACCCATTAACCCTAGGACCCTTCTTGGGATATATTTTTCATGGTATTTTAATGATTTGAAATCCTAGATGTGATGTCTACTTGTGTTATTTGAATTTAAAGAACTAATCTTAAGTTATCTATAAATACAAGGTCATTTCATTATGTTTAAACTAGATTAAAAGAGAAAATTTTCATGAGATCAAGCATTCATATTCAAGAAGCAAGCAAGAGTGAAGTCTTGGAGTAGGATTATAATGTTTTTGCAGGTCTTCAAGCTCATTTTGTTGTAAAAAATCAAGCATTATTGAAGAAGTGATGATATACGCCTATGGAGAATCATGATGGATTCTAGGTTTTGGGAGAAGAATCATGAGATTCAACCAAGGCTAATGACTTGTTTCCAAAGTGATTCCAACTTCTATGACTATTCTATTTGCATCCTAAGGCAAGATATAATCATTTTTGTGACTATTAAGGGGATTTGTGATCTCCTAAAGTAGGTCTTTTGCATTGTTCATCATTCATTCTAGACAGGGAAAACTTTAAGAAACCCTCCCTCGGTGAAGGTATAAAATCTTGGTGAATCTTGTATACTTCCTGATAAAAATATTAATTTTAGTGGAATTTTTTTCATTTATTATGAATTTTTTTTTTATGTCCATTGGCGAATCTTTTCTAATCACTAGAAGTCTATGGAAAATCCTGGCAAAATGCAATTTTTAAAAAATACTCAATTTTTCCATCGGCTTATTAAACTATTTTCAAACCCATAAAATATTTCGATTGGTGAATTAAACCTATTTTCAAATGATTAAGAAAAAACACATGTAATTAAACATAATATTAAACTAACAAAAAATGCAAAAGTGTTAGTGAAAATCAATATAACCAATAACTATTCGATGAATTGTTGATGGACAATTGTAGTTGCATTCTCAAAAGTAAATCTCTAAAGTAGTAGACTTGCTTAATTGAAAACTCTGAAATAACACTAGAACCATTAGATTTTTTTTTTTTTGGTCGGTAACAGTATTTTGTATTGCATGAAAATAAAGATTACATCATTTTCCTCATTGTTTACTTTTCATCAACCATCCAAAAATCACCTACAACTATAATAGTTTTTTCAAAAAAGCATCTTAACATGCTCCATAATAGAAAAAGTAACCTTGCCTAACTAAAACCAGTTCCACAATTATCTGTAACTACATTACATATTTCAACAAGATTTTCAAATTTCAATCATTCTTTTACCCTTCCTAATATTCACACTATACAACTGTAACAAGGTTCAACCCCCAGCAAGCCAAAAATTTAGTACTAGTCTTGCATTAATTCTACAAAAATCCTACAAAAACTACAAATTCAACTAGTGCTACCTGTTTCATAAACAACTTTCCTTGTTGATTTTCCCTTCATCTTCCACTTCCTCACATTTTGTCCTTTTTCTTTCATACACTTTGCCTCCGCTTTCACCTGTGCTTCCATGCACTTTTCCTTTCTTTCTCATGTGCTTTCAACTGTGCCATAATTGCTTCCACCTTCATCAGCTCTATAAAAAGCTTCAATACTTGCCAGCCTAACCTTACTTCTTCCTTGCATTGAATTTTAATCTCATCCTCCGGCCAATGCACAAAAGGGGTGCATCCTTCTGCCCCTTCTAGTTCCACATTTTCAAAGCCTTCCTGGTAGTCGAAACCTTCATCTGGAACTACCCATTCAAGTATTGATTCTAATCCTTCCAAGAAATCTCTATGCACAATCATCTCCATCACTTCTTTCACTGTGCTTGTCGATTCCCCCAAGTCCAAACCCCATGCTATAATCAAGGAGTATACATCCATGTTATTCTTGTATCTATGCCATAGATTTCCAAAGGATTTCCCCAAAATCATTCACACACTTTGTACCAACCTCCCATCAATGAATAAAAACATCCCCATTAATCTTTGGTCAGAAGCATCACCATAGAACGGGTTTAATTGCCTCCTCAAACATAGAGTGAAGTTGGCCTCCATTTGAAAACTACTGCAGCTACACCACCACCACCACCACTCTTTCAGACTTTATGTGTTCCTTCTTCTCCATGCAAAACTCTATTATTAACTTCACTAATCGAGGGTCGAAAGGTAATACTAATAATTTTCCAAACTCTGCACATACCGGTATTAATTACCCATTGATCATCTAGTCATGTCCATTGAGTCAAATCTTCCTGTGATCTTCACTTCATGAATGCACCATCCTTGCCACCTTTCCTATCTTAATTCACCAAAGTCAAGGTTTTGGTGCTTTTCCTAACCTTAGTTGCAAGTCTTTCTTGGTCATCTTTGTAGTTTGTACTCGGTGGGTTGGAGGTTTCAAAGTTTCAAAACTTCAGATTTTGGTTTTAAGGTTCCAAGTTTCAGCGACCACATGACATTATGGACCACGATTGTTCGATGAATTTTTGATGGATGGTTGTAGTTTCATTCCAGAAGTATATCTCTCAAGCACTAGATTTGTGAATTGAAACCTCTGGAATTACACTAGAACCGTTAGATGTGGACATGTGGGGAGATCAAGGCTCATCATCGTGGTAATGAACCCGATGGGTTGGATTTTGGCGATGAGCGGTAGAACTTAGGTGGCATAAATATGCACGTGCAGAAAGTTTGTATTAAAAGAGGGACCACCTAGGAAGAACATAGGACCAAGGCTTAAAAACTTAAGAACGTTTTACACAAATGATGTAAAGGAAAATCAATATAACCATGACCATTCGATGAATTTTTGATGGACGACTACAGTTGCATTTCAGAAGTAAATCTCTGAAGTAGTAGACTTGTGAATTGAAACCTCCAGAATAACACTAGAACCGTTAGATGCGGACACACGACAAGATCAAGGCTCATTTCTCTCTTTTCAATGCCTCGACATATTACATTTCATTTAATTGAAATTCTCAATCTTTTTAACATCCGAAGCGATTGATTAGACAACTCATAGCTTTAATAAAACAAGATATGTAATGATTTCATATCATTTGAGTGGCACTAGTAGTGGTGATTGGATTTTGGTGATTTTGATGGCTTGTTAGATTGAGGTACAATTTGCATGTTGGTAGACATCAATCAAATTAAACATTTTAATTGTACATGTAAGGCTTAAGATACATGAATCGACTAAGTTGGTTTTTTGGTTTCTGTGAATCAGGCTAGTAGCGGCACTGGTGACCCATAAATAGGGTTAGTGATAGTGGATAGTATCATAAGGGTTTTCATTTTTTTGGGTCAATAAGGATTCAGGAAGAAGATGTTGTGGTATTATTGGGGATACTCTAAATTCTCCTGCCTATAGTTATGTAGTTACAAAGTAAAAGACCAATTTCCTTCAAGTTCAGAATGGGTGGAATTGAAAAGAAGTTGATTTGGTTCACCTGACTTCTCAGATAGGTTTTGAACCAAGATGAGGAGCTCTAATGGACATAAGTGCTATCCTGATGCATGGAGGTTGCTGGTAGAAAATGGGAGCAATTTTACTACCCCTCATCTTTTGCATGAGTTTGGTTCTCAAAGGGGATAAGCACATTTTGTATCTTCACAGCTCCCATTTCCCCAACATTTTTGGCCAGGCCACATTTTTACTACATTCTCACCAGTAGAAGCTTTGGAATCATGCATTTATTTTTAGTGTCACACTTATTTTCAATGCCACATTTGTACTACGTTCTCACCAACAGAAGCTTTGCAATCATGCATTTATTTTTAGTTTCACATTTGTATTACGTTGTCATCGGCAGAACCTTGGAAATTGGAATCAATTTGTAATCCATTGTCATGATCAACAACTTGGAATAAATTGTGTCTATGTTATTTATACAAAATAGGAGCTTGCTTGCTCTACAACTACTCATCTTTAAAAAGATATGTAATAATGTGACATTGTAATTCAGTTGTAATAAAATAAATGGTTGTGTTGTGTTAATCTTTGTTATAAATTTAAAGTAAAGAGTTATTTTCTGAGTTCAGTGTCTATGAATCTATTCAAATTAGTTTTTTTTTCCTTTAAGGAATTAAGTATTATCTATTTATGGAATAATTGCATGCAGATTTAAAAGTAAAACATAAAGCAATACAAATGAAAAAAGAAAGTTGCCATCAAATTGACAAAAAAACATTATAAAAACTAAAAGTTGTCAGTGGTCACTCTTGTTAGGTTTTACCAAAATGTTATTTATTTCTAATTTTTCGTTGACCTTCTCCCATGTTTCCCAACATCATTATTCATTTTATTAAGTCCTTTACAACGTTAAGTTACCGGCCCCTTGTCCTTGATGTCAATCCTAGTGCATTAAAGTTTAAAACAACTTTAAAACACATGTTTATTATTTATATTGTAATTAATAAATTACTCAACCGTTCGATGAACATTTGATGTATGGTTGTAGTTGCATTCTGGAATGAAATGCAGAGAGCGCTAGTCTTGCAAACTTAAACCTCTAGAATTACCCTTTAACCGTTATATTTACAATGATCAACAATTTAGAATTTGTTGCCAATGTAGGACTAAATGGCTAGTGAAACAAGATTTGTAATGATTTCATATCATTTGAACTTTGAGTGGTATTGGCGATTTTGAAAATTGACAGCTTGTTAGCTTGAGGTACATTTTGCATGTAGCGAGGTTGTCAGAGTCCAGACGTCAATCAAATTAAACATTTAAATAAATGTAAGGCTTAAGTTACACGAATTGATTAAAATTTAAGTTGGTTTTTTGGTTTACACGAATCATGATTATGAATCATGATTATACCTAACCTCACATGTGACACGTGTGAAGTGTACACAAGGACCAGGCTAGTAGTGGCACTATTGGTGGCATAGTTGGCCCATAAATAAGGATAGTGAGCACAACTAAAAATTGAAATCATTCATTGAAGGCTAAAAGCTTTACTATTGAGTGCAATGTTCGAATTGTCATAAGGGTTTTCATTTTGTAGGGTTAATAAGGAATAGGATTTAGGAAGAAGATGATGTGGAATTATTAGGGATACTCTAAATTCTCCTGCCTACAGTTATGTAGTTACAAAGTAAAAGACCAATTTCCTTCAAGTTTAGAATGGGTGGAATTGGAAAGAGGTTGATTTGGTTCACCTGACTTCTCAGATAGATTTTGAGGCAGGATGAGGAGCTCTAATGGAGATAAGTGCTCTCCTAGTGCATGGAAGCTGCAATTATAAGATGGGAGAAATTTTACAACCCCTCATCTTCTACATGACTCTAATTTTCAAAGGGGAAAAGTACATTTTGTATCTTCACAACTCCCATTTCCTCGGTTTGATTAGCCCGCCTTTCCCCATGCATTTATTTTCAGACACCATGGCTGATCTTGGAAGTCCCATGCATTTATTTTCATGAGAGCACATGGTTGACCCGACAAGTCCCATTTATTTTCAGACACACATGTATTACATTTGCATTTTCACCAACAGTCCAACAGAAGCTTGGCGCTTACGCTTACATTTGTATTTGTACTATGTAATAATGTGACATTGTAATTCAGTTGTAATAAAATAAATGGTTGTGTTATTAATTTGACATTGTAATTCCTTTTATTAAGTCCTTTGCAACATTAAGTGTTATTGTGCTATTAATGTGACATTGTAATTCCTTTTATTAAGTCCTTTGCAACATTAAGTGTTACTGTGCTTAGTGCTATTAATGGTTGTGCTATTAATGTGACATTGTAATTCATTTTATAAAGGCCTTGATGTCAATCCGAGCACATTAATGGTTAAAAATTAAAAAACTTTAAAACACATGTTTATTATTTATATCATAAATTACTCAATTGTTCGATGAACATTTGATGTATGGTTGTAGACTCAAAATAACGGAGCAAAGCAAGCTTAGTTGCTATTCCTCTGAGTTTTATAACCATGTCGCGAAGTTCTAAATTTTCATAACTACCCGATTCCCCGACTTGGTTCACTTTGTTGAGTAACTTAAGTTCATGCATACATAACCTTTGAGTTATGGTGTGTGGATTTAGTCGGTGGGTCGGAGGTTTCAAAAAATTTGAAACTTCAGACTTTGGTTCTAAGGTTCTAAGTTTCAGCGACCACACGACATTATGGACTTATCTTGCCTTTCAAAGGCATCATCATCTGACATCTCATTGAATGCTATGTACGACTAAACTTGAGTTGTCTTTTCAGGAATTTCCAAAAGCATGTAGGTTTAAAGGCTATCTTTTCAAGGAATGAAATTGAATGTCGCATTTAAAGCACATCCTATAAAAAATAACGGCATAAGTGGGTGGCGAATTTTTACTCAGACATTTAGCCTGCATTCTCATTCTTTGCCAAGGCTAGTACTTCTCAAGTGCAAACATTCTTTTTACTCAGACATTTAGCCTGCATTCTTGTTCTTTGCTAAGGCCAGTACTTCTCAAATACAAACATTCAAACTGTCCATGAATTTGGCTCATACAAGAGATGAACGTTGGGTTGGCGTAAGGGATATGATGCTCAGACCTTTTAAGTTAGACAAATTTTTAGGCACGCCTGGAGAGGGATGACAAGTATGAGCTGGATATAAAACTCTTAGAAAGTGGGCTAGCTCACACTAGAGGGTTTCTAGAAGTTGTGTGTTGAAATGTGGACGATAAGGGTACATCTGTCGCGAAGATTATTTTGGAACCTGGGAAATTAAAGAGCCTGACGAGGTGAAGGATCAAAGAATGAATTTTCAAAATAAGGACTAGGTATTAAGAACTCATGGCCCAAAACCTGGTTGAATTTTGAAAAGAAAGGTAGATTACTGGCCTGTCAGAGTAAACTCAAAGAGTGCATTTAAGGAGAAAGTAGATCACTGTGGTTTATTAACACTTACATGATGTGTTTAGAATGCACAAGTTGGATTCTTTTAGGATTGGATGCGTACGGTTTACATCTTGATAGTCTGTGGGTAATTTCAGTGGCCCGGGGCTGAAGTTCCTTTCCTTCATTTGAATAGGCAATTAATTAATTCCATAAGACTTTCACTTTTGTATATGTTCTTTTTGATGCAGGTAGTTAGAAGTCCCTTTTGGCTTGAGTTTGGGCACAAAGGAACCCAGAAGCTTACGATACTTTTGTATAGCAATTTCCTCAGTTCTTTAAACAATTTGGAATGGGTGATTTTTGTCCATGTTAATGGTAAATTTTTAACCAATGGAAATTAAATTGAGAGCTAGATGGAAATCCAAAAATCACGGCACTTTCCCTGAGATGATTTCTCTTGTATCCAAAATTTGGGAGTTTTACCATCAATTTGATAAGTTTTCCTATCGAGAATAGGGGTTTGAGAAAACCCATTTAAATTATAGAACATCTTGAATATTTCACCCAAATATTTATGGAAGTTTGTAATAGGCAAAATATAGTACATGGTTAATATTGAAGTATCTCTGAACATATATGGGAAATGAAGTAACCCATTGGAGACCCCTTTCTTTTATATACAAAACAAAACGGATGTCCGAGGAGTGTTGAAGGAATTCTCAAGGAATATAACCTCCAGAATCTATGAGAGCTAATTTTGACAGTAAGGGTCTTGTGAAGTAGAATCTCTATGGAGGGAGCTTATATCAGCATCACCCATCTATCGAAGATTTTTGGGAAGATTCTGTTGATGAGAATGAAGTTTTGAGAAGAGATTATATGAGGCTAACGCTAAAAAAAATACAGGCTTTTGGTCTGTCATTTCACATTCCTAAAAAAGTAGCTAAGGATTCAACAATCATAGATCTTGCATATGAAAAATTTCCTGATAAATCCCACCCTAGGGTTGATTGGAGCCAAAGTGAAATTTTGGATATGAGGGTGTGTACTGCCCTAGTGCTTAAAAGAATCTAGGACTGGTTGGATGGGAAATGGTGGCAAGTTTTTGGTCCTCATCAGGAGCCTAAGTCATCCTGAGGAAAGAAGAATGAGGCAGGGGGTCTACAAGCATCTGAATTACAGAAGTGTATCATTGAGAGCTCTATGGGGATATCTAGGTGAAAATTCTTAATTCAAAGGGTGATGAGGCGATGAAACAAGAAGAAATGATCAAGTTGACATTTGTAGACAAAGGCAGGTGTGCTCCTACCCTAAGGAAGACCCCAATCCGAGAAAACTTGTGAAATTTTAGAGTTTCAGAGGCTATCTTTAAATAAATCGTAGAGATGTATATTTCCTCCTGCTGATTTCCCTCTTTATAATAATCCACGCTGCACTCCTAGCATCTCAAGAAAATATGGTGGAAGTGATTCACGATTACGGTAGTAGCCTCCCCAGGATGGCTGAAAAAAGCAGTGGAGAATAAGAGAAAGCATATTCCTACAATGACAATTGGAGTGGATACAATTTCAAAGTTACTTCAAAGCTCTTCAAAACCTAAGAAAGCCAAGAGGATGTCAAGGATGGTGGCTGATGCTACTTCTAGAAATCAAATGTTAGAGATTGTTGAACCTGTGAAGGATTTAAATAAAGAGGAAATAATGGAGGTGGACTAAAAAGTCACACATGTTGATATGGGGCCTCCAACACTGGAAGGTGATGTGTACCATGCCAATTATTTAGTCAATACCTTGATTAAAAGAGTAAAAGAATAGAGGAAAGAAAATATAAAACTGGAATCTCAAGTCCTCACTTTGAGTAACTTTATTTCTTCCATGGCCACTCCTCCTACATCTGATGAATCCTCAAGTTCTCAGGTAGAGGGCATTGATGTGCTCACCATAGAGAAAATTAAAAATAATTTGAGCTATTCCAAAGCTACTTGTGAGGGGATCGATAAAATATCTCAAGAGGCTATCTTCTTTCTGAATGAATTTGTGCTCTTTTACACTCGAGTTATTAACAAGAGGAAGGAGTTAGTAACAAAACTTTAGCAGCTCAGAAAAGATCAAACTAGTCTCTATGTGCTCTCTCAGGAAATTAAAGAATTGAACTCTATGGATTCAAAGATATTAATTGGTGAGCAAATTGTGAATAATCCTAAGGAGCTAGACCCTTCCTGGTCTATTTCATTGGAATAGAAATTGAATATGTATGATAATCTGGTGAAGGAAATTAATAATACACTTGATCAATATTATGAAATGTTGGTGGAAATTAAAGAAGATTGTCGTATTTAGGGAGTGGAAATTACTAATGAGTTTGATGAAAACATTCTTGATATAAGAGAGATCTCTCTGAAGTTTAGAGAGATATTCAAGAAAGAAATAGTTGATCCTGCTACAATGACATGGGAGTCCTTCTCAAAACTCAGTGGAATGGAGATCCACCTGAAAACTTATAAATGTGGAGACGAAAAAAGATCTCAGATGTTGGTTGAGTCTGAAAATGCTTTGAGAAAATGGAGAACCAGGTTACAGATTAATACAATGCCAAGGACAAGGACATTATTGCAATTGCCACCAAGTACCAAGAATACAGGAAAAGAGTAAAGGAACATGAGGCATTACTAAAGGAGAAGGAGGCGAAAATAATTGAAAGCGAAGGAGTCGGTGTTGGGAGTGGGACTGTTGTTTAGTTTTTAGTTTTTATGTTATTTTCTTTAATTTGGCTCTCTTGATACTTCAAAGACTTTTTATTTTAATTTCTAAAATGGTTGTCTTTAAGAAATTGTTATCAAGAAAAAAAAAACTTGCTATTTTTATTGCTTTTCTATTATTTCAATATAGAAGGTAATGGAGGATTCATGCATGTATTAATGTTGAGATTATGGTGTATGCGATACTTGCGGGTTGAGACATGCTTTGCTGTGAGTAATTTGCTAATAGATTGCCTATTATTGGAATACATATATTTTGGTTGGACGTTTGTGGAATGTTTATGTCATGAATAAAAGATTTTATTAAGGCAGATGGATGCATAAGGATTTCTCAGTATAATTTACGTGATTTGGTAGTTTAATCTTTTATTGTTTAAGTTGTGTGGATGCCTTTATAAGTTATTTATGTTGACTGTTAGCTTTGTTCCAAAGGAATATGGATGTAATAATATTCCTTTTAGTTATTTATCAAGATTGTGAAAGCTGAATGGCAATGCATTAGGAATTTAAGTAGTGTGATAAGTGTTGTTCTTTAAATGAAGTGCAAATCTTTTCATCAAAAGTTACTAAATACCATGAATACAATATAATTTTTGGCACTTTCCCTGGCAGCCCTGATGGCTAGTCCTCGGGTTTTATAGCAGCCGAGTTGTAGAATTTTCCATAACTTCCCATTGACTTGGTTGATAGTTTCACTTTGTTGGAGTTCTGATCTTTCTTGGTCATCTTTTCTGGTCGATTGAATTGAAGGTTTCAAAAACTTTGAAACTTTAGACTTTAGTTCTAAGGTTCCCTACTCAATATCATCTTTAAGACTAGAGCAAGAATGGAAAAGAGATAAATAAAACTTATTATTATAACTAATAACACTATGAAGAAATGATAACTCACCTTTAAGTCTACATTTTCGGCTTTTGTTGACTTCCGAATTGAGAAGTAGAACCTCAGAACCGAACAAAATGTGTAAGAATAAATGACACTTTCAATTGTATTTATATCAATCCATTATTTCATATTTGGAGAATTGCACGAGATTTTTAAATGGTATATTAAAAATTTGGTGAATCTCACGTGCTTATACAACAATAAGTTGTAATTTTCAAGGTGAAATGTGTCCTCAAATGTAATTATTTTTGAATCTTATTGGTGAAATAGGTCCTCATAAGCAACTATTTATAAATTTTAATTGGCGAAATGGGTCTTCACAAGAAACTATTTGTAAATTTTAATTGGCGAAATGGGTCATGATACAATTTTTTTTAAATAGTATTGGTGAATATGTAGGTGTTTTATTAAATTCTTTCAGGATTCCAGGAGAAAATATTAGTCGGTCTAATTGAAACACGTAGTTTGACAATGGTGAATTTGTTGCTTAAATATGCCTCATAAAAAACTCATCAGCGAATGGACATGCATTGGACCTATAGTTCTTAAAATCTGGGCGATTTGGACACCCTGTTGGGTGCGAGAAATTTGCCAATTTTGACTTGGCCGATTCCTAGAATTTTCCAATTGGTGAAGATTCACCACTAAAGTTTTCCCTCCTTAAGAACCTTATCCAAGACCTTATTGAACAAGGTGACATATCAGTGGACAATTCACAAGGTAAAACAAATGTTGATTATACCATATTCAAGACTCACAAGACCATGGAAAGGGAAAAGCCTCCAATTTAGGGAACAATACCAATAACAATGCCAATTACACCAATGTCTCATATGACTATACCATCAACCACATTTGGGCCTTTGATAACCATGTTGCTACCATTACCATCAATAAAATTTTGGAATGTGTTGTTACCACTTGTAGAGCTAGAGTGACCTTGTAAGGAGCTTCTTCCAATCAACAACCAAAATTCAATATAACCTCCTAGACCATCTAGGGAAAACTCCTGCACAAATATCCATTCTTGAATTTCTTCACATATCTCCTAAGCATAGGGCCATTCTGGATAAAGCTTTGCAAGAGACATATGTTCCCACTGACCTAAATGTAAATTAATTTTAGGCCATGGTAGGATACCTAGATACAATCCATCATACCACATTTTCTGAGCAAGATCTTTCCATGCATAAACTAAACCATAACAATCCATTGCACCTTGAGGTATACATTAATAAACATAAAATCAAATGAGTCTTGGTAGATAGTGGAGTAGGTCTAAATATATGTACTTTAAAATTGGTCACAACATTTGGATTCTCTGAAGCTTGTATAGATGAATCCAATAAAATTATTATCAAGGCTTATGATGATGTTGAGCGCTCATCCAGAGGTATAATCACACTTCCTATAAGAGTTGGGTTGGCCATTCAAAACACAATATTCCAAGTCTTGGATCTAGATTTACCATACAATATTCTCCTTGGTTTCTCATGGATCCATGTCATGAGAGTTGTTCCCTCCACATACCATCAATGCCTTAAGTTTCCCCATAATGACATTGAAATCACTATACTAGGTGATCTTGATCCCTTCCAATATTGCAATAATCTGAAAGGGACCACCAAACATCAAGTTCCTATCAATTGAGAAGCCTCAACACCCACCTCATCACATTACATTTATCCATCCTCTCTAGTCAAATCATCCACTTCATCCACTACATCTTACAAACCTAAGGTCTAGATACATGACATGGGATGTGGTGAATACAACATGGAAAGCTTCATGTATCTCCAAAATATTACAACAAACCTCATCCTCTCAAGAAGAAGTATAAAACTCTTATCCATAATCCCCCTACCACATTCACCAAGTGAGGTGAGCTGAGAAGGGAATCTATAGGAAATGATATTTGTACATGGATTTATAAAGATGAAGAAGACACTAAGCCTAAGCAATTATTGGTTAAGTGATATTCAAAAGGGTTCAAGATCATGAAAAAAAAGGTTATGATCGACAGAGTGCTCTTTTCTTGAACAAACATGAAATGATAGAGCCAATATCGCATCCTCAGTTACTAAAGAGCACTAAGTTAGGGTATGTACCACTAGCGACAAGTCCTCTTAGTACTAATTTTCCCTCAAGTGAAAATATTGACACTTCAAACAAAATTGAGACATTTGAGGAATACCATACTGAACCGACTCCAATGAAACAAAGTGGGATTCTTGCACATCCAGTGATTATGACCTAGCTAAGATTTTCGTTGAGCTTGATCTATCTTCATCCCAAACCAAACCTATAACTGGTCATGCCTAGATTGAAACCTTTTGGGATCTTGATGATACCTTTGTTTTTAGCATATTCACCTATTCATTGAGCCTTAATGATACCAATGATGTTTACCCCTCATTTACCCACAACTAATAGATTGGGATCAACAAGGATTATTGAGCTTAGACACATTCAAGAACAACAAAACAATAGCCAATTTCATGGGACTTCGAGAAGGGATACAAAGTGGGGATCATAAAGTTGGATTTATCATAGATCTCAACAACGCGGAATACTTTAGAGAGTCTTCCCCACCCTCTAGTCACAAAAATGAGAAAAATAAAATGAACAGGTCTCTAGGTTAAAATTGAAAGGTTCCTTTAGACTAAGGAAAAGAAAAAATAAAGTATGTATCTAAAGGTGAAAACCTCGTTGAGGCGCCTAAGGATGGAGGGTTGGAAAATCTCCTGATAAATCAAGAGAGATCACCAATGCTCATCAAAAAATTAGAAGAAGCCAATCTTGGTATAGAAGATAATCCTAGAATCATTCATCTTGTGGCATCTTTGACCACCAAATAAAAGATAGAGTTCACCACTTTCTTCTCTAAGAGACACATCAATTTCATGTGGTCATATGCCAATATTCCTGGGTTGGATCCTGAACTTGTTCTACATCATTTGATATTGGTTCCAAATGCTAAACCAGTCAAATAGAAATTGAGAAAAATGCACCCACAGATTGTCCTCTTAGTGAAAGTAGAATTGAAGAAACTTTTGGATGTTGGTTTCATTCATCCTATAGATTACATAGAGTGGATATAAAATCTTGTGCCCATCACTAAACCAACTGGTGGAATCAAAGTATGTACATATTTCAGAGATATAAACAAAGCTTGTCCTAAAGATGACTTCTCATTGCCTAATATTGACATTATAGTAGACCTCACAATGGGATATGAGATGCTATCACTTATGGATAAATTTTTAGGATACAATCATATCAAAATTTCCCCTAAAGATCAACATAAAATAGCTTTCACCTATGGTTGGGGTACCTTTTGTTGGAATGTTATGCCATTTGGTTTTAAGGATTTTGGAGCAACGTATTAGAGAGCTATGACTACTATGTTTCATGACTATATGCATACACTTATGGAAGATTATGTTGATGACTTACTAGCCAAATCTTTATCAAGAGATAGCCATATAGCAGTATTGGACAAGATTTTTAGAAGGTTGGAAGAATATAGATTCAGGTTAAATCTGAAGAAGTGTGTTTTTGGGGTCCAATCAAGCAAACTCCTAGGATATATTATCTCTCGAAGAGGTATTAAATTTGATCCTAAAAAAGTGAAAGCTATCATGGACATGCCTCCACCAACAAACATAAGCTAGTTACACACTCTATAGGAAGGTTGCAGCCTATTCGAATGTTCATTACTCAATTAGCAGATAAATGTCATCCATTTCAACATTTTGTATGCAAGGGAGTACCATTCATATGGACTAAACGTTTTTAGGAAGAAATTCAAAAAATAAAGGATTACCTATTGAATCCTCTAATACTTATGCCTCCCATTGATGGTAGACACCTAATATTATACATATCAACAACAACATCAACATTGGGGGAATTGTTAGCACAAAATGAAAATGATGGAAGGGGTTATCTATTATACCAATCACACTTTTGTAGGGTATA